>JAVTVY010023483.1:0-95772 GCA_036873755.1 Hanleya hanleyi
CACCCATGAACTCCTTGGGGGTATCGTATTGACCTTCGGCTAGTTTGAGTCGAGTTTCTTGTCCTTCGTAGGTCACCTCGTACCATACTTCATTGGCTCGCACGTTGTACCACGAGTAAGGGTATTGGATATCTACGAGTCCACATTCTCAGCGTCCAGGTAAATGCAACGGTTGCGGTAACTGGGTCACGTACTTGGTCAAGGTGTTGTCAGGAAACACATCAGCCGAGCTGTTACTGGGTAGGGTGAGGTAAAACATGATGACTGAGCTGTCCTGCTGCTGCTGTTGGTTTTAATACTTCTCCCAGCCCTTGGGCGCTAATCGCCGTGATGGTCGCGGTGATTTAGCTCTTGGTGGTTGCAGGGGGTGGCGTGGTAAAAGGGGTGAAAACGTAGGTGCCCGCCGTGGTGGTGATGTGGGAGGTGACTCCGGTTCCCAAGGTTCTGGTGGTGTACTCACATTCTGCATAAAGGCCCAGCGCTGAGGGTTCCCCACCAATTCCTGTGGTACATGCATGTCTTTCAAGCCTTGAGCGAAGACCTCCCATCCTCGAGGATTCGTGTGCGTCCTGCGTTGACGTATCAGGTCATTCACTAAATCCGTCATGTGGGTCCCGGGGACCACCTGATTCTGTACCACGAGTTCGCCTTTATCATTCCAAGTCATGTTAGGATTCTGTTTCATCCGTTGTAATACCAGGCCAGCTTGTTTCTTGAACGAGGCAGGTACACTCTTCAGGACTTCGTCTTCGACCCACTGTGGGGCTGTGGAAGGTACTCCACCTGGCTGTTGGAGCGGTGCTGAGGTCGGCGGTGTGTCACGTGGTGATGGTGGTGGTGGTGGAGCAGAGAGGGTTTTGTATTGGTCCATGAACGTCATGTACCGCTGAAGCGTCTCATTGTACCGTTGTACTTTCTCACTATCGCTTAACCCCGGTCTCTGTAAGATCTGTTGCATTTCTCCATCGAGGGTGTTTATCGTCTTCACCGTAGAAGGGACAGGGTAGGGCGATTGAAGGTTTTGAAGCAGCCGAGGTTCGACGAGGACCATTTTTTTCGTGTGGTTCATTGTCGGCCGAAGAGTCCACCCAATACTGGACCCAACACGGAAGCGGCCAACGGTGCTAAGATGGCCCCGAGAAATCCGCCTTGCTGTAACACCTTTTTGTTTTGTGTTTGAGACACTCGCTTCTGGACTAAGGTTCTTAGACCTGTCTTATGCTTGGCCAACTTGGTCTTCTGAGCCGGAGTCAGTGGTACGTTGCCTTTTAAGATATTGAGTCCAATCTCGCACAGACAGCACACGAGAGCAGGGTCCGCACCGCGTACAATGGTTCGCACTAACTCGGGTGGGGCCGTCTTCATTACACGGAGCGTGGGAGCGTGCTTCCGTACTCGCGCAGACATCCTGTACAACTAATGCTAGAACCCACAACTCTGCTCTTTTTATCTACTTCAGAGAACACAACCCTGCTGTGGCATTCATTCTTTTTTATTATCCCCATCATCAAAACACACACACACACACCACAGCTGGGGGAGCCACTGTAGGTGTGTTTTGCATTATTTTTGCATGTACACGTGGTGAGTCTCTCCGGGAAAGATGCCGGTCCGTAGTCGAAGGTGGTCGGGGGTGGTTTGCTTCAGGTCGAAGAGCATATACCCGTGCTGAGGGGTTGTGGCATCTTTAAAGGCTTCCAATGCAAACGGTGTGCGGCTGGGATACATCTGTCTCGCCAGGTGCAGCAGTTGAGTGGTATCTCTCGGGTTTTTGAAGACCACCATGTAGTGGGCATTTAAGCTGATGTTCCTATGTTCTTTGTTTTTACTGAACAGATTCTGCACAATGTAGATGATGCTGAGCCGTCGATGATGGCTGCCTTTTGTAAAGAGTTGGGTCACCCGTGCATCCGTCTCCGCCATGAGATCATCCAGAACCACCAAGGTGTCGGGTTCCAAATCGGCCAGGTTGGGTAGGCCTTCCACGAAGGTGATGTGGGGCATTGCTGCATACGCTTCCTGCCATTCTCCGTAACACCACACGACTCTGGCAATGGGTGGAGTGATCATGCTGTCGGCGTGTTCGAGGAGCTTCCTGACGAAGTGCGTTTTGCCGGAGCCCGTCGGTCCTGCGATGACGCAGGTGAAGGGATGTTGCCACCGAGGGTCCATGGTTGGAGGTGTATCCGCTGTCGTGGTAACCCGCTCTTGTAAATTTGGTACGAGTGAACTGGAGTGGTGGTGGTGGTGGGTACAACGTCGGTTGTCGTTGTCTGTTCACGTTCAGGGATGATGATGGTGGTGATGGGTACAACGTGGGTGGTCGTCGTTGTCGGTTCACTGTGAGGTATGAAATCCGGTGGGTCTTCAGACGTAGTGGGTGTTCTTGGTGTAAGTGTGGAGCTTACACTCGTTGTGGCTTGTACACGAGGTATGGTGGTGGTGGTGGTGGTGACTGGGCTGGATACGACTGGTGCTCTCTGTAGACCGGTTTCACTGGTGGCTGGTGTTCTCAGTTGGTTAAGTAACGTGCTGACATAGGCTACGTCGTAAAGCACACCTCCGTACAACACACTCAGCAGGGTTAGCACTAGTACACCAAAGCCTACTTGCACTTTGCGCGTTTTGGAAGACGCTGTGTTCAGAGACGGATGCACCGTGTTCATGGTTGGACGTGGAATGAAGGAGGACGGCAGTGATGTCTGGCTTTATAGTCGTTTCACCTGGTTGGCCGCGACCCAGGAATTGAAGGAACTGGGCCAACCTCGCCATTTGACGAAATGAAACAGTTTGCCACGTCGACGTTTCGTTTTCAAAATCTGCTCCACCGTGTAGTAGTCTTGCTGTGTTTTTACAACAGGCTGTAATTCCGTCTCCTAAAACGTCCCCAGCAACGTTTCCCCTTGGAGATCTTCCAGTTCATAGACTCGCCGCTGTCGGGGTAGGCGCCGTTTAATGAGGAAGTGCTCATCGCTCCAGTTGGGCAAGTAACTTTTCTCGAACTTGCCCTTGACTTTACTGATCCGTACAGGGTCCCCGACCTTGAACATCTCCTTCGGTGCTGGTTGCGATGGCCTGGGATACAAGACACGCCGGACTTGGGCTTCATTGCGTTGGGTGACGGTAATGGGGGCTCTCTGTATACTTCGATGATAGGCTCGATTGTAACCCCTCACCAGTTTCGGGAGAACATCGATGTACCGCCGTGTATTCTTATAGGTGAAATATTTATACATACGACCTTTAAATGTCCTGTTGAACCTTTCCACCACGGATGCCTTGGTCTCGTTGTACGTATGGAAGAAGAAGACCTTCTGGGCTTTCAGAAAGGCTTGGAACGGTCTGTTGAGGAATTCCGTGCCTTCGTCGGTTTGCAAATACAAAGGTTTGCGCCCGGTCTTGAAGATGTCTTTGAACGCCGCTATGAGATTCGCCCCCGTTTTCGTCCGGATGGGTACCACCCACGCATACTTCGATAGGATATCGATGCACGTCAAGATATACCGATTCCATCGTTGTGTTTGGCAAAGGCGCTCATATCGACCAAATCCGCTTGCCACTGGGCATCTATTCCTCCCACGATGACCCGGTTCCGTAGAAAATGGCGACGGACAGATCGATGTAAGGTATAGGTGTCTTGTTTTCTTAACCAATCTCGGACTTGGGCACGTTGTATCCCCTGGGGTTTGGCCGCTCGATAGAGAGCCGACAATGCACTATAGGCCGCCGGACTGTCGGGACTGTAGTATAAGTTATCCAACACCTTCTTCCAGCGCTTCATGGTGACACAATGATGATGGACCCGGAGAGTATGGTTTATTTATAACAAGTTTCTATCACCGTTGTGTTGGTTGACTCAGTTCAGCCGGGTAATCAATGGCCTCGTCGTCGTCGGGTTCATGACTAGACAGTTGTTCATGGGGTTCAGCCAGCGCGTCCTCAATAGCACGAGCCCACGCCAACTCCTCTGATGATCGCTCGTCCGGTGTAAACAGCTGGTCCACAATAGGCACTACTTTCTCCAAGGCTGACCACAGAGAGGGGGTTAGGATGAAACTTCGCGTAGGGTCTTGGTAGCGGCCCAGGCGTGGGAAGAGGGCGGTACGGTATACGTAGATGGCATTGTCCATGTGGATGAGGTGTCCGTCGAACTCACCGTTCAACACCCGTTTAAATTTAGTCCAGCCATCACGCTGTAGCGTCACCGTATTCGATAGAGTGTCAGCGGACGCCCAGCAAATAGCTCCACAGTCTTCCACCAGGGTGACTTTATCTTCATAGACGTATAACCCCACCTGGTAGGGTGTAAGAGGCAGAATGGCTCGTAGGACGGATGACATGCTTGCTCTAAATGTCGAACGGTGAATGACACACACTCTGTCTGACCCTGGTATTTATAGTGTCAATACCACAGCGCCAGGGTCAATAGGGCACAGACTATAATGAGGCCAACCAGCCGGTGCTGGTTCCGGCGTGAGCGCTCGTGGTCCATAGCCCGAGCATCAAGGATGGCTGTCATTGTCCAGTAGTGGTGAGTGATGGCACGCCTCTCCATCGAGTGCACTCTGTGGAGGACCGCTTCTGTGAACTCGTTCAGGATCTGGCGTCGTCCCTCGTTGTCGTCGCCATCTGCAAACATGGACCGGACCACTGCTCGGTAACCCGTGAATGAATTCACCACGGTGGCATACTGTAAAATGCGAGTCGCATGGGGCTGGGTCTCCGCCATGGCTCTGCAACCGTAGAAATGAAGGTGTGGGATCCGGAGGGACGTGTTTTATAGACCAGGTCACATCTTGGATATGGCCCATAATGTACCGGGTGAAAATACTCGCTTCTGATTGGACGAAAGCTCTGTGACGTCATCTCATTTGCATAAAAGAGCGGGAATTTCAGTTTTATATACTGCGCATGCGCAGAATGACGCTATTTCAACACCACACCCACCCCATCAGATGCCCCTTCACGAATGCTTCACTTTGGTACCTTACTCGACCCCATTGGACCATGCAGCGTATTTCCAGTCTAGGGACTACTTTTTCTCCGCGGAGGCTTTTTTCCGCGACCGCATCACCGCCAAAACCGCATCACCGTGGAGCAATATACATGCCCAGGGGCCCTCTGCCGGAGCTATAGTGACCCGGAGTTACCTCCCCCTAGATTGGAACTCTTCTGTGTTGGAGGTGGGAAAGGTCATCGATGACGTCATCTCATTTGCATAAAAGGGACCCAATAAGGGTTTTATATACTACTTGCTGAGTCGGGGTCACCGCAGCTCTCCTTTCATGACGATCGAAGAAGAAAATTTGACTTGAAGGGGAATTCTCAAATTCCGACCAGCGCATGTGAGCTGAACGACTATCGACTGGCTACAAGCACTGCCCGCAATTGAAAATATCGTTAACACGCTCTCAGCATTACTCCGCAATATATACCTTCCTTCTTTCCGCTAAAAGCCTTTGTTTCATCAACCAAATATATCCCAAAAGTATTTTAATACATAACTTACACCGAAAAAGAAGTTAGATTCTTGATTTTCTCGCCGTTCTCAACGAATCTATTTGCGTAGAGGAATGCATATGTGCGTGATTAGCCCAATCGTAACAACCCCACGTGTTCCCTGGTCCTCGGATCTGTGCTAGAGCATTCGACTGCGGGCAGTGATTGTAGCCAGACGATTGTCGTTCAGCTGACATGCGCTGTTCGGAGTTTGGGGAATTCTAACATGCTCCACGTTATAGCCGTGCGCTGATTGGTCCAGATCTCAAAACATACGGAGATTGTCACACGATAATCTTCATTTGTTTGTTGTGATCTGTTTCATTAAGGTGCCAAGCAACAGGAACTTGATAATGTGGTGTCTAGCACTGTAATATCACTTGTCTTTATTGCACCATGTAAACGTCCTGTCTGTGTCTTGTGTGCTGTCCTCAGTGTTTTATAGGGTGGATGGAGGGTGTCTGGTTCCATACTGCTTCAAAGATCTCTTCTTTGGAGTAGCAGGAACACAACTGGGCTGGGTGGTGCTTAATTGGTTCGTCGTGATATAGCTGAAATATTGTTGAAAGCGACGTTAAATTCTCACTCATTCAGGTGCCGAATTGGTGCTACAAAGCTGAGCGACGATTGGTTCATTCATTACGGAGTGGGCGGAGTTCACACAGCTGCAGCTCGTGAACAGACAGCACGCGCGAGCATGGCATGCAAACCAGTCACAAAATTTTCGCATCAAAAAGGGATAAGTTTGCAGAAAATTTGCCACTCCGATTATGAAATGAGGAAGTATTTATCATTGTGCATGCCCCGCCGCTCGTTTTCTTTTTGATTGACGGTCTAAAACTAAACATCGAAAAAAAATTATTACACGATAATATTCACTAAGAAGGTCATTAACTCCTAATTCAATGGAAAACCAAATGACCGAAAGGGAGATATGTATATACAATTATTTTGATGTTTATTAGATCAAAATAATCCCGTCCGTTGTCGAGATATTGCACATATCCGCTTTTTCAATGATGTTTCTGTTCCATGATGCAGTGTATATCCATGACAATTAAATGGCGGGTGGAAATCATAATACAATTGAATTACCCACCCTCATGTAACACGACATCAATTTAATTGCCAACGCGAGACTGGCTGTCAGTCTTGTTAGTCTTTATGTTTTATGCTTCGGGTGAGGCCTTGCGAAGACAAATTAATATCGTGTTATGTAAGCGATGTTAGATTTCATGATGTCAATATCCAAGCGTTTATTTCATGTACTTTAATAGTTAGATGGTTTTTCCAATAAAATGATTCCCGTAGGTAATTGTTATCGCATATATTCAGTCTTTAAAATTTCACAGAGGCTCCATCGACATCATCATACCAGAGGCGGTAAGAGGGAGGGGGTAAACATGATTTTTGGATTCCACTGCGAGCTACATCAACCAGTCAGCGACGGATTAGAGATAGTGTGAACTGAACCTTTTTGGCACGATTATTTCATGTGGTAATGTCGTGTCGGTCAGCGATGAGAGACGAAAGAACAGTATCCAAAGATGCTCGTGTGCGGGTAACGACGTTTCTGGATCCAAACTCGCCGGTGTTATAATATGCACAGAAAATGGTGTTCAAAAACTCCTGTGTGTGCCGGGCTTAAAACATCAATACAAAGCTGATTTCAGAATTTGTTCAACCACATTTCTGTCCAATCTGCTAACAAGAGTCCCGTATATCATTTGAGGTAATTATTATCCGGTCATTTAAAAAAAATTCAGATGACAAAGGGCACATACCGTACAGACGGGATTTCTCGACTCTCCATACCGCTATTCCTCAGCAGGACCTTATTGAACACCTTAATTCATTAATAATACCGGTGTTCAATAAACTGGCCACCGGTATACCAAAGTCAGAAATCATAAGAGTTTCTTCAGTTCTACTGCACGAATTTCTCACGAACAATATTTATGATTTCACTTCTACAATATACCAACATATTATAGGTATCCCAATGGCTACAAATTGTGCTTCATTTCTGGTCGTCCTATATCTGTTCTCGTATGAATATACGCCTTGTGAAATATGGAATCTCACAATTGAAAGGTGAGCTTGACACTATTGTCCAGAAACCCAGTGAAGCAATCAGTGCTTTTAATCGACGGTTTAAGGAACTTGCCAGGCGAGCTTACCCTACTGTATCGGATGATTCTAAATGGTTAATGTTACGAGCATACCTCCGCTCCCTTTTCGACAAAACACTGGCAAGGAAAATAATAGTAATGACAAAATATACTACAGATTTTGACGAGGCAGTGAAATACGTCGATGAACAGACGGCCAGTGCAGAACTGTTGGCGACCATGAATATGCCTACGGAACATGAACCTATGGAAGTCGGGTGGTCACAAACCCCCAAATATGAGGCACAAGACGCTAGCAACCGCGCACGTCAGGAAGAAAGTGTACAGAGTCGTGCAATCGCGGCGGGGATTCGACGTTTGCGGGATGAAGTGTACCGCCCCAGCATACACTGACTGCACAGGCGCGAGAACAATCACATCAGCGCTGGAGAAATGGTAACCAGGGACAACGTCAACGGTTCCAAGGTGTGCAGATGAACAGGCGTGAATGTCCTCAGTGCGACAATAGGCCAGTTTGTTTCCGGTGTGGTCAGCCAAATCACATTCAGGCCAACTGCAGAGCCTACCCACCACGAGGACCACGCGCTGTTCGCGGTCGCTGGAAACTCCAAGTGCACGTGGCCCATGACAACCCCCAGAGGCAAGTAAGCTTTCGAAACAATTTCATTCAGAATCAATCGGGAAACGAATCGGGGCCTAGAGTGCCAATGTCACGGGCAGGTTCTCGGCCCAGTTAAATCTACAAGGCAGAACAGTGAAAGCTCTCGTTGATACAGGCGCATGTACAACCTTGTTAAGAAAAGATGTGTGGCAACGGTTGTCAGCACGTGGCCCTTTCCGAAAAGCTGGTACTATATACGCCATCAACGAGACGCCATTGAAGGTTCTTGGACAGACTGAGGTGAAGTTTGACGACGCTCGTCCTGTTTCAGTTACTGTTGTACCAGAATGCTGCATCAGTTTGTCTTAGGTTCCGACGCGCTCGGTCTTGGGTGTGACTATGAAACAGCCAAAATGCATTGGTTTGATAAAACATACCAATTAGAAACAGTGTGACTTGGCATGGGGGTTGGATCCTCCACGGTTAAAGAGACTACGGGTCATAAATCAATAGACTGTGTACTTGAGAAATACCATGACATCTTTGACATTGCCAAGAAACCTGGAGCAGGAAGACACTCCTAGGTCAAGTGTACTATGCCTACCGAAGATCATCCACCGATCAAAAAACGGGCCTATAGACTGCCACTGAAGAAACAACATGTTGTCAAGGAACAGATCAAAGAGATGCAGGTGTGATACGACCTTCAACCTCACCTTGGGCTCATTAATCACCCTGGTACCCAAGAAAGACGGTAACATAATTCTATCGTAGGCTAAATTCCATTGTACGTAAAGATAGCTATCATTTACCAATGATTTCTGACATTTTTGATTCTCTTAGTGGTAGTAGCATTTTCACAACTCTCGACCTCAAAAGTGGTTAATGGCAAATACCCATGGCCGATCAGAAGATAGTCCTGTCTGCATTGGAACAGTACGTTATTGATTGGTCTAAGCGAGAAAAAGTTGAACCTACAGTACTCGCTGATTGACTGGAACTCACCAAGAGCAAGGTCGTTGAAACAATCCGCCATATCCACAGAAGTACTCTTCCCTAAGCAAAACAAGTACTGAGAAACCTCAATTCGCAAGAAGTTCTAGCAAATCTCCAGAGTAAATTCGTCATAGTCTCAGCAGACAAAGCTCCAAATAATATAATATTTATATGTAAATATTACTATTACCAGGTGCTGGTTAAGAATTGAGTGTAGACATATCATCAAATACGTCTGCTTACTCCCAAACTACATTTACTCTGGAACATTTATTTAACAATCACAAAACGTTTCTCAGGGAAAGAGGTATTTGTCTTCCAACCTTTCATAACGACATACCAAAAGTATACTGGACTCCCAAAATGCATAAATCACCATACAATGCTAGATTCATAGCTGGTTTTTTTGCGCCACTATTTCTAAAAACTCTGGCGTTGAATGTATGTGGATATTGAAAAACTCGGAAGTTTTACGGAAGAACTTGATGCTAAAGGTCACATACCGTACAGACATGTACCCACATCGGATTTCTCGACTCTCTATACTACAATCCCTGATCAGGACCTTATTGACCGTCTAAGTTCACTAATAGTATCGGTGTTCAGGAAAACTGATCGTAGATATATTAATGTCGGAAGCCATAAAGCATTCTTTAGCTCAACTACATACAAGAGATATCATTCATGGGATGTTTCTTTGTTTATAGAGTTGCTTGAATTTCTCATTAAAAATATCTATGTGAAATTTGGCATCACAATATATCAGCAGCATATAGGTATTCCAATGGGTACTAGTTGTGCACCCCTGTTGGCTGACCTGACCTTCTCTTATGAATATGACTATATGCAGGCGCTTTCAAAAACCCGTTCCTTCTCATTCACCAAACGCTATATAGACGATCTTCTCGCTGTGGATAATCGCTATATAAATGACACAGTGAAGGATATATATCCACCTTAGCTGGATTTGGAGGAAACTACAGATAACCTTACAGGCACATCATATTTAGATCTATACCTCTATAAAATGAAGCGGGCATTCTCTCTCGTCGACTTTATGACAAAACAGATGATTACAATTTCGACATCGTAAACTATCCCTTTCTGAATAGAAATATTCCAGTGGGACCTGCATATGGCGTATACATATTTCACACAGGATTTGCTAGATCCTGTGTGAAATGTGACGATTTTAATGAAAGTCACAAAACATTGTTGCAGAAACTTATAAAACAGGGCTATTCCAACAAGCGCTTCCACTCAAATTTTCTTAAATTCGGCGATACATATCGCATGCTGATAGCAAAATACGAGCGTAGCGTACAAGATATATGGTGTTACGTTTCGTAACTTGTGTCTAATTCAGCTTAACCCGTAGCTATGGGGACGTATGAGCCCATGTACTTCAAGATCCTCATGGTGTTCATATGAAGTCACAATCAAAGCTTGACTGAGATACATCATTCTCTAGATGACGACTTTACAACGAATATTATGGATTAAGAATACTGATCAGCGATACGGATTTTATATTTTTGGAAAATCATGATGTCTTATCCGCGTCATTGAAAACTTTTGACCGCTTCTCTCTTGCAGGAAACTAGCCTATGTGTATGTATGCTATGATTGTCTTTTTGAATTTGGTGCTAATACTGATATATAGAATATGGAATAGGTCTTTGGATTATGAACGCGGATATTCTTTAATGGACGACGGCTGAATTATGAATTACGGACTAGACGCCTGTAATGACGAAAACGGCCTTTATTTGTTCGGAAGGTCTGTGGGAATGGTCAGTCATTCCATTCGGGTTCTGTAACTCCGGAACAGTTTTCCAGAGAGCGACGAATGACATTTTCAGGGATTATGTGGGCAGATTTGTGTTTGTTTATGTAGACGACATTGTGATCTACTCAACAGATGCAAAACAGCATGCTTATCATCTGGATCTTGTGTTCAAACGCCTCCAGGAATACAACCTTCAGCTTAAGCGCAAAAAGTGTGTCTTTGCGGCCGATTCAGTCGACCTTGTGGGCTATCATATATCAGCCAATGGTATTTCGCCACAAAGTCAAACGATAGAAGTTATACGTAGTGTGTCACCGCCCACTCCAGTGAGTGAAGTCAGATCCTTACTGGGCATGACTGGTTATCGGTCGTGTGTACCACGGTATGCCTCTATAGGTCCACTCTTGACATTGACGCGGAAAAATGCACGTTTTTATTGGGGGCCTGACCAACAGACAGCCTTTGACAGACTGAATTATATTATGTTCTGACATAGTTCTAGCCTATCCTGATCTACAAATACCATACAAGCTATACACAGATGCGTCTAGCTACGCAGTAGGTGCTATTTTGGTCCAGGAGGGTGACAATGGTATAGAAAGGGTTATTCAGTATGTATCTTCAACATTGAAGGATGGTCAGTTGAGATGGCCAGTCATAGAAAAGAAACTTATGCAGTGGTGTATGCTTTACAATAGCTGCGGCCATATTTGTATGGGGCTGAATTTGTAGTTTATACCGACCACAAACCCTTGAAGAGTCTTTTCGTAGGTGAGGTCAAGAACACAAAAGTCCAGAGATAGGCTGTACTTATTGCCGAATATGGATGTAAAATAGAATACATTAAAGGTGCCAAAAACATCAGGGCAGATATGCTTTCACGCCTGCGACGACCTCCGGAAGTGGCGACTTTTGACCCTGATGATTACGTCATTCCAGAGTCAGATGACGAGGTACTACTTTACGTGATGCCCATGACATCTACGTAACCGAATTACGTCAACAGCAGGAGAATGAGTAAGGGGATTTTCTAAGGAATGTTCCAGATGATTATGCAATACATAATGGGGTACTGTACTCTACTAAACGTTCTTCGCCATTGGAAGCAGAATACTTCAGAGTAGTCTTGCTCTCAGCTTTCAGGCAGCGTGTATTGAAACAAACTCATGAGCGCACTGGTCACCAAAGGTCACACAGGACGCTATGTTTAATTCGAGATAGCTTTGTGTGGCATGGCATGCGCAGAGATGTGGCTCCATTCATTGGCACCTTTCCGAGGTGTCAGGTCAATAGACGGGTTCGGACTCGCCCACGGTACACCGAATGCCACTTGCGCAATAGCCTGGACAGATAGTAGGCAGGGATTTGATAGGCCCGATGACTCTCCTGCAGGAAATGTGTACATTTTTGTCATTATTGACCACCATACTTCATGGGCTGAAGCATATGCTATTCCAGCAAAGACTTCTGAATGTGTTGAGGGAAAGTGTTTTGATGAGTACTGTACTCGCCATGGTATACCTGAGATAGTGATTACCGATTTAGCTCACTTGGAAGAAAGTTCAAAGCAGTTGGTACTGAGCACCGTAGAACCACAACGTACCATCCTCAGACCAATGGCAAGACAGAAAGGTTCAACCAGACCTTTAAGAATATAATTCAGAAGTTAGTGAATAGCCAATCTAGACGTTGGTAGTCTGAGATGCCAGCGGCACTCATGGCGTACCGTAATACTGTACATGTCTGTGCCATGGCAACGGAAAGTCACGACGATATCACCGCGCTCAGATAAATAGGCGAGCTAACGCAGATGAGTTTAAGATAGGTGATTCCGTAGTTGTAAAAGCCGAAGAGCGGATTAAACTTACATCTCATTGTGACCCCCAGATAATCCGGATAAATGGTTCAGTTGCACATATCCGTCACTCTCGATCAGGGAAGCGAAAAGTGGTGAATATCAGTAGGTTGCGCGTCGTTGACCCCCAAATCGTTTGGGATGGGGTAGATCCTCGGCCCATACGCAATCCTGCTCTTGGGGCTGGTTCAAGCCGAAGAACGGCATGACAGTCATCCGGCTTCTCCCCCCTTCGTAGAACCGCCTCCACAGGGATCAGTACCGTTGACTGACGGCTCCGCTCAGCCTGTGGCTCGTCATGGGGACGACGTAATTCATGGTGACACAATTCAGGCGGGTGGCACCCCAGATACGTCAGAGCCAATGGATGTCCAGATAGGGGATGATCCTGGCGAGGGTCCCGAGCTAATGAATTAAGAGATAGAGGACAATGAGTCTGATGGATCGGATCTGACAGGCGACTGTCTTCCAACCACTCACCCTTACTTTCTGCGCAAGCGCAAACAATGTTCGCCCCTCCCCGGTGTTATGTACAATAAGAAACGCCGTACGTACACATTTCGCTTCCAATCATTATAGAGTCAGGATGTGGATCTTTTTGATCTTCCTATCTGGCACAGCATGCGCAGAACCGCGTATAGCAAACCTTTCAGATGGTGTGTTTGTTCTCCGCGGTCGACCAATACCTCTCGTTAAAGCAGAGTGGTCTGTGGTAGTTACTATCACAGCCCCAGACATACCTCCAACATTCCTTCAACGTGTAGTGGAATTCGAGGCGGCCATTAATTCATCTGTACGAGAGAACCAAATTCACCCTGATGATATAGTTAGTTGGTTCTATCGCTTAAGGCATATTCGCCGAACCATTCAGCAACTTACTATAGTTCATTCCGTTGATACTGATTTTGTAGGCGAAGGGGCCGCCCTTGCCTTTGGGCTCGCCACGTCACATGAGGTCGATGACCTGCGCCGAATAATGCAATCAGCACGAGCAGGATCGAAATCAATTGTTCACTATTCTAATGAACTAACCTCAGATGTCAGCAAAGCCGTTGACGAAATAAGGGTCAATCGTGATCAACTAAACAGTCTGTCTGCTACCGTTGCTAATATTACTCAATATATTGATATTCATGTTGATGATGACAATGAGGCTCGGACTGAACGACAACGACTCATATTGTTACTACGTTTCGGGCATGTCGTTACGCGTTAGAATTGACCTTGCAGTCTTTTGCGGAGGCTCAGTTGCACTACCGACACCAAGTGGCTTCTTTGAAGTTAGGCCGTCTAACGGAAGATTTGTATCAACCCTCTCAACGTTGGGCTATGCGACAGCTCCTACCGGTGGGTGTTCGTCTCATTTTTCCATACAAATGGTATTACCGCAATGTATTGGTGCGTCCAGTTTGGAACAAGGAAACACTTTCCTACGCCGCCACTCTTCGATTGGTTGACGATGGCGCTTACGTCGAATATGGCTTGCAGTCCTGGGCTATGCCTTATATGCGTTGTAATTTAGAAGAGCCTGGACATTATGTACAAATTGTCTTTGCGGCGGGTCATATTAGAGTGGACACAGAGACTGGATGGTATTTTGTCCCGACCCGGTGTATGGGTCATTCTCCTCGAGTATGCTATGGTAGTGCGCAAATGCAACAAAAACATATTCCCTGCATCATGAGTGTGTTAACGAATGGTTTTAATACAGCTTGCATGGTGCGACTATTGCAAATTAATGATTCTTCGAGCAAATTGTTTGAGCTCTCTACTAGTGAATTTGTGTTGCAAACATTTGGTGAAGATGTGTCCGTGTATTGTGCCGCACAGCTCGCTGAAGTCCATTCATTTACCTGCTCCACCCCGGTAAGTGTGTGTTTTACTGTTGTGGGCTGGAAAGTAGTCTACTGCTCTCTATTCTAAAGAATTCTCATTTCTTGCAGATAAGGTTCAAATGCCTAACCTTGCTATTCCCAGATTCTTGAATGTTACAAGAACTATTGTCCGTTTGAATGTCACTCCTTGGCGGGCACTGAATTAGGTGGTGCCTGTTCCCTTGCAGCCGTTAGCTGACATTGACGATATGATAAATGACGTATCAGTGAATGACATTTTGACATATATTTCTTTTACCATGGTTTTGCTGGGTATTCTTGTCGCGATTTTTTCTACACGTTATAATCTGTATAAATATTGTTCTCAATTTTGTTCGCGGACCGGCATTGTACGTCAGCCTGTTCCACCCGGTAACATTGAAATGCATTATCTGCCACATGTTTTTCCATCTTTGTATCCTCCTTTGTAATGTTTTTATCTTTCTTTCTTTCATCACTTTTGCCAGTGGGTGTGCGTTTTCATGCATGAAACGTACTCTCACTTGAAGTCAAGTTCTGGTGTATTGGTTACTGTTGAATTGATCACTCATGCAGTCTCTAGCACCACTTCTTCCCCTCTTCTTATTGTTGTTTCTCTTTTGTTTATTTTGTTCAATTGTTTTGACATTTTAATGTATTTCAATGCTGTTCTACATGTATATTGTTTTGTTTTGATGAACTATTTTGGGTTCGCAGCTGAGGTACTCGAAGGATTTTCAAGCACTTCCTTTGGTTATTCATGATATGTGTACACTTGCGGTGTGACTAGCCTGTTGTATACGGTATTTGGAGTATTTTGCTTGCAGAAATTTTGCTGAATGTGACATTACGACACTACGCTATGAACATGGACTCTGGCTATTGGACAATGATTCCAGGTATTTAGCTGACTTTGCCGATAACGAACTAACCTATGAATATGGACTATGAACTGTGGAAATCATTTAATGAATTATGCATTTTGTTACTTTTGTTTTTGTACTTTAAGATGAATGCACTTTCTCCGATAGTATCATGCATCTTCAATTTTTGGGGGATGTGTGAAATATGGAATTTCTTATCCACCATACAATTACGTAAAGTTTGACTTTTCATTCACCAATTTTATATTGTAGTAATTTGTGTGCGTGCGAACTTGATATACTATTATGTGTTCTGATTTTAAGCTATCCTCGAGATTCCGTTTCATGACCTTTTAGGTCAGGTTTTTGTAAAACATAAACAGTTATATAACTTCAATTTATATGGGTTTAATATAGAAAATGGTTATGCAATTGCACTGAATTGTACTTTGTAATCCCGGATCTGATGTGCATGTTTAGAAAATGAGACAGATAGCCGAGCGGGATGTCACAACTGTGCGGAGAGTTTGACGGGTTAGCTTGTCCCTATAATATACCAGAATTGTATATATAAGAATGGTCGGTGTGTACAGGCAGACTAATTCACCATCATGTCTCGATGATAGATGTACCATCTCCAGTTTGAGACACATTTACAAATGGTCTGATGTTAATGAAGCTGTGTAGGTCTGCCTGCCAAATGCCGCCGATCATTCCTAAGTTAGATGGAATGAATATACAATAAATCGGCTTAATATTCAACAGACATGGACTCCGTCGTTGTTGTATCCTGTCTCGTGTAAAGAGGCCATCAAGTCTTCCAGAAATCTCGGAGCCGAACTGGAATCTACCTGGGTTATATAGGCACCATCACCCGGGTCAACAGACGACCTTGCCTTATAATATCTAATATCGCGCACAAGCCCTTGTCGTCTTGAAGACCGAAAATTCTATAATAGCCTGTATGACAAAACTGTCAAAAGATAACCATTTGAAAGTCTCTTCCACCAAACTCAAAACAGACGATCTCGTAACATAGAATAATCCCTATATTACCCATGATGTGAAGTCACTCAACTTGAGTAGAATTTTTCACTCAAGGGCTTGACTGGGAAGAATTTCCACTCTTACTTGGGTGGAATTTCACTCAAAGTTTTTTAGAGAGTGTGTAGAACACTCAACAGGTCGTAGTCACATCTCTGAGTGGTTGGATGAATGATTTCAAAAACAACGATCCAACTGGTAACCCATCGCCTTGTCCGCAGGGTCAGATAATTAATACGTGCTTCATTCGGCCATCTCCGTATGACTCGGTGACCAGTCGATTCAGTCGGCAAAGGTTAAACTGATCTCGCCCATTACTGGTAGGAATCCATATCGGCATCCATGTTTTTTTTTTACTCCTTGCAGGCACAGTTAACGCCTTAACTCTGAGAAGCGCATGCCAGCTGCAACACTTCTGTTGCCATGGAGATCGGTTTGAGATGAAAAGCCAGCAGAAACGCCTCAAATATATATTTTATCTCCTGATATGGGAGAATACAACGAGGACTATGTGGGCGGAAATTCATCCTGCATATGTGGTGTGCCTCACGTGCGGCGTATCACGGTTTACACCTGAGAGGTGTAAAAATACACCATTAATGCGCGAGGTACTATGACTTCGAAGGAATAGGCCGAGTATTCTCCCTTATCCGGAGATAAAATATCTAAATGAACTGAATATTCTCTGGAGTCTGCTTCCGAACGATCTCGCCTGTACAAGGAATACACTACATCTACAATATTCTACACAAGCTGTTACAGTACCTCGAATGAAGTATTTGGAATTTCACTTTTTGGATCGCCGATTGAACTCGATTTAACTGAAATAAGAAGCAAAATCGACTGTCTGCTAGATAAATCGATTTAATTCGAGAACATTCTTTGAAACCCACGGTAGGCCTAGTCGTGTGTCGATGTTTTTTTTTTTTGTACTACGCTATTGTCAATATACTCAATATCATAGATAAAATCCTGATAAAAGGATAAATTTCATTTACACTTGACAAACTATATCAGAGGTCTGTCAAACTAGAAGTATGACTCATGTCTGTTAACTTCTTTCCACAGCACTCAGCCACTATTGATAAAATCACACCTACATGTATGACGTATACCACCGATGGATGGCTTCGAAATGGCACCTTGTTACAAGCTGGGACTTACGGCCGTTGCTAGACAGAAATAAACCAAAACCATGAGGACGTTTTATCTCTCAAAATCACGTGATGAAGTGTGTATATGTTCGTCTACTTCGCAGGTGTCAACTGTACTGAATTCTACCATGGCTTATATAACACGACATTAATTTGTCAACGTACATTACAGGTGCCGCAAGGCGTGAAGTTCTATATGTTACCCTACGCACCGAATTAAAGGCTGACAAGACCGACTGCCATTACAGGGATCTCGCGTTGCCAATTAAATTTATGTCGTGTTACACCTGCCATTTCATTGTGATGGATTTACATTGCATCATGGGATAGAATAGGGATGAAACGTCATCAGATTTCAGGTTTATTCAAGCCAAAGATGCAGTTAGCTCAAACGCTAACTCTGCCGGCTGCGTTAAATGTGTAATGCAGATGCCGCACAAGACACCTGGCAGATGTTTGATGGGGACGATTGCCAGGCGATTTCCAATAACCAAATATCATACTTTAAAGTTTTATAGACTTCTGACTATATCCATCCAGTCTATTCCTCGCTGTAAGAGGAGGGGACCTGTGATGGATAAGAATGTCCTGATGATTAGTATCCCTTTTCATATCCTTTTCTATTGCAACCAAGGACGGGCACTTGTCCCCAAAATGGAGAAAAATGTCCTAGCTGAGTTAGAAGATAGGGACCGGACACTCTTAGCCACCGGATATTCTTATCCTCCACAGGCCCTCGGTAGCCGAGTGGTCTAATTACAACGCATATAAGGGAAGTGAGAAGAGGTGCCGACATACTGACAGAACCACATGACTTCACAGTACAGTCTTCTGGTTAACCTATTCTAAAGCACATACTAAGAATCTAACGATTCATGATATGTTTTGTATCTCAGGTACGCTTTTATTGTACCCGTTCATGTGGCAACTTGGATGACATGGCCACACGGCCCCTAGCACCGGCATAAGCGGTATTACATAGAAATCTAGAGAGCTATGATGGAAATGCTCTGACAACTCGTATATTGGTAATTGGTGAGCTGTATCGCTGTGACAACTCGTACACTGGGGATTGATTAGCTGTATCGTCGTCAGATGAAAATGACGGCATTTAACACAAAAGAATAGTCTGTAAGGCCCGATGTCGACCCAGCAGGCACTTCGCTGGTGATCGCTAGCTTCACACCGCTGAACCGGCACGGGTTCGATCCCAGCTGGTCCATGTGTGAAAGTTACTTGCCGATGGGTGGTGGTTCTGTCCGGGTACTCCGACTTCCTCCTCCTCCACCAACCAAACTGACCGTCACCATATGAGTGAAACAACCTTGAGTGCGACATCAAGCCACCCCCCCCCCACCCCCACCCCTCGCTGTGACTCTTTCTTCTCTCTAAAATAATTAGATTGAAATTCAATCTATCAGATTGAAATTGGTGACCAATCTTTTATTGGATTGAAAATATTCAATCTATAAATTGAAAACGATAAAAATGAATCGGTTGTAGACGGAAAATTTTATCTACTAGATTGAAATTTTCAATCTAATAGATGGAATATTCAATCGAATAGATTGGTCACTAATTCCAATCTGATAGATTGAATTATCAATCTAATTATTTTAGAGAGTTGTATGTCTTCAACACAAGTATACCTTCTGTGTCGTCAATCTCTTTTCAAACGCATTTGTATTCGACAGACCCTAAGTTTCGTGGGTCGCCTATTGTCGTCTATACAGATCGCGTGTATTAAATTGCGTTTACGTGGAGAAGCTCGGAGTTTGTAGTATTAAAAGTACTGTGCTGTTTGAACATACATAATATCAAGGGATAAGTGAAAGAACAGCATAATGTAGCTGGCCAAAACATGTTTTTCCCGAGTGTAGGCCTTTGTACAGCAATAGAAATAAGCAGATCTTGAAGGGTAAAAACCCTAGATGACCTCCAACAATCGCCAATAACCATAACCATTCTCGTCTATATCTCTTATCGACAACCAAATTTCAAAGTCGCTTGTTTTTTCCTCAATTCCCGTTGAACAGTAGAGTGGGTTATTAAGAAGCAACAATCTTCGCTAGTAACCGAAAATCCCTCGTTATAAACGGATTCGGGAAAATGGAGGATTGAGGAATTTGAATATCTGTTGCAGAATTCCTCTAATTCATTACCTCTTTTAGTAAAAATATGCACCTCCTTTCTGCAAAATTCCTCGATTTTCTTCCTAATGATTTTAAAGTTAGAAACTTCCTCTTCAAATCCCTTGTCTTCGGCTTGGATCAGTTTCTTCAACTTTGTTGTGAAATATTCGTACAACTGATAATCCGCAGACGACCACTGGTGTAAACGTTCTACTTCCGGTGACTTTACATTGACTGGTGGCTTTTTGGAGTTCGCGTTGATGGCCATATAGATTATATCTCTTGTCTTCCAGCAAAGTTTACGCTTCAACAAAACCAGTGATTCGTTCAGTTTTTCTAGAATAAGAACTAAAGCAAACTTCTTATCTATAGCTTTTATCAACGCATTCACCTTCCTTCTGTCGTGATACAGGAACTGTGGAAGACCGAAATACGTCATCATTGGGTTGCGCGTGACGTCCCATTCGTGAACTTTTAACGTAAAATTTCTTGGATACTTCAAATATGTATTCAGTTTTGTTTCCGGGGGCCCAGATACATTGATAATTGGTGGATAACAGTTCACGATAGAATTGATGTGCTCCATTGGGTCACGGATAAGAGAAAAATAGACGGTATCGTGAGGAAAATAGGGAGCGTAATTGAGTGGATCATAAATAACATGATTGGCCATGACGTCACAAAGTATGCCCTTTGGTGGCAAGTGGTGAGTGGATTTCTGCAGTGTCGAATGGTGACGCTCGGGCACCCTAGTCATCAGGACACCGAGCTTCCGCCTCCAAGCAAAATTCCAAAGTAATACTGTTAAAGTACTACTTCCGGTTTTGGGGATCCTGATGTAAATAACATGCTTCTTTTCCCTACATTTAGACTTTTCGCGTTCTATTTGAATCTGTTTTTCTTTGTCCAGCATCTGTTGTTTTGCGGCCATTCGCAATTGCAGTTCGCGATTGCGTACGTCTTTTGGACGATTTGTAGCCAAGTTATTGGGGCCTCCATCGCCATCCCTCAGGAGATCTACGATCATGAGTTCGCCGTCATTGTCTTCGGCCCCCAGGTAAAGTACAGTCCGCCAATTAAGGACTAGTGTCACCATCAAGAACAGCGTGATAGCCGAGTAGAAGTAACAACGTCTCCTAAAATAGCCAGAAAAATATATGGTATAGGGGTTACACAAGAAACCTGAGCGCGTATTCAGGCGTCTGCGCCATGAATTTACTCCGACGTCCGTGCTTCTCGCAGTGACGTCATCATCCCTTCCCCCAAAACCATCATACAACTCAGGTTAATCCACATTGTATACTACTGACTCTTTTCCCTGGGAACCATAAAGGTAACGGTTCTTTATGAACATTCCTTTTACTCTGTTGGATCGGTTCTATACTATTTTCTGAAGCAGATAAGTTCATAATTTAGTTATACAATAGAAGAAATCACTTGCCTACCTCATTTCGTGAAACTTGTGTTATATACCAGGAACTCTTCCGCCACACCTTGCGTTCTTTTCTGCCTATATATATCAACCTGTTTACTGACTATTCAGCAATTTCCTGTGTGTGGACCTTCAAAGATATGATAGCTTTCAGATCTAGCATGTATGGGTTCGTGATGTCATAAATCAGGGCGTGTGTGCTCCATAACTGAATATGAATGAATAAACTCACCTTTAAACCTTAAGAGTATTTAGAAATGATGTGCGCTTGTCACATACAAGTAGTTGCTATGGTGATAGCCGAAGTGAGTGAAAGCATGCAGACGAACATAATTAAATTACCAATAATATATTCAATCAGGTCAGGAAATTCTCTCCCATTCTATTTACAGACGATTCCTTTGAAGAAATGGACTGAATTAATTCTTTTCAAGCAGGGGGTTAATGTGTATACTTCATTTCTTAAGCTTGGGTGTTATTTCCAACAGACATACTAGTACACAGTCTTCCCCAAAATGGTCGATGAATCTAAACATGTTTTCAAACATGGACACTTAACGGCATTTTCAGTCAATTTGATTGTTTCTACGAATATTTCTCTGACAATTTCTTATTTCATTTATCTTCGATCGGCATTCTATGCACATCTAAACTCTTGTAGTGCTCCTATCACTAATCTATAGACACAATCCAGGAAAGGTCCTTGCGAAAGGAGAGTGAACTCTGGATTAAGTGTCATTGTGCATCTTTTTGAACAGAGAAAAGAATTAATTTAGTTCTTTTTTGAAGAATATCTGCGAGCCAGTGAAAAAGGGAAGATTGCCCGGTAAGAAGGAATATTCGGGTCCTATATATTTTAAACCAACTAAGACGTTTATTCCTCATATGCAACTCGGTTAAGACATATTTTCCTAAAGAGAAATATGAAAAGGGACATTTATTCCTGGAATATTCATTCCTTTCACACCGGTGTGGTTTGTTCCTCAGCTTTTTGAGTATATGAATGTCGAAGGTCACGTACTGACGAAGAAAAAATGTACTAATCCGGGATATTATCCCGTACATTCTAGCATTGCGAGATTCTCTTTGGTCTCTCATGCTGGTAGACACATCTCTCTTTGAGAATGTATGTAAAATTAGCTTCCAGAACATATCCTTTGATTTCTACTCAAAATAGGATGTCCTCATTCAAATATTTTGGAGAAAAGTATAGTTTTGTTTCGGGCGGTCTTCATATGTTTACGGAGAGAAAAGTGTGAGTAGTATAGAAACGGCAAATCTCTTAATATTCGTGTGGTGAGGGAATTGTGATGAAGGAATGATGATACTTGACCCTTGATCTGCGACCTTGAATATTGACCCTGGACCTTGGGCCCTCGAGGTAACTTCCGGTCACGTGACTGCCGGGCAGATGCAAAAATAAGACTCGGACTTTACATGAAATTTCGCCAAAAAGCCGGAAGGGCGGTCATTACACCCACGAATCACCATGTTCTCGTTGAGTAAAAGGTAGGGCGTGGGAGTTCTGTCGATCAGGCTCACGATGTGGCATGACTGAAGGGGTCTCAGGGCCATGGTGTGAAGTTAGTCGGAGGTCATCGTGCGCATGCGCACTCGCTAGGGACGCCCGTTTTGGGCGAAAGGTGGACTATATGGGGTCCAAATGGGTTATGGTTGTGGGATCCACTTTTCGTGTTGTAGACTACGTTTCGTGTTGTTATCTGAAGTAGAGAATCAGCAGATACGTTTGGGCGCGCAGTTGGGCCACGTCTATGTATATTATACTCCTATACACTGACACATAAGAGTTCACGCTGTAGAGTAAGACTGAAGGAATCCCAGCGACGCTTTAACTGGAATTGACGTCATGGTGCGCATACCCACTCGATGAGTACTAGCGAAAGGGCATGGTCGGATGTACGTGGATATTCGGAATTCAGTTTGGGCGATCTATATGTCATGCGCACCGTGATGTCACAGATCCACGAGAACAGCATCCTAGTCATTTTCCACACGCTGGGGGCTACAATTCGACACTATCTGGACTCTGGACGGTCCCTTTATAATACAGTACTAGCGTCTAGTTCGTCATTCAATATCCAGCCGTCGTCCATTACATAATTTCCGCGTCCATTTCCAAAGGCCTAATTCATAAGAATAAATAATAGTATACATAAAACTAGGCTAGTCAATGATGTTTCTAAAATATCAAATCCGTATCGCTGATCAGTATCCTTAATCCATATGATTTTCGTTGTAAGGTCGTTATCTACAATATGATTTATCTGTCACGCTTTGATTGCGTCTGTTCATATGAACACCATGACGATCTTGAAATATATGAGCTCATACGTACACATCCGTTCTTGTCTATCTCCCAAACACGCCCCTTTGTGTACCGACCTAGTTCAGGCGCTGGTGTTTATTTTTTGCTCTCCAGGTGTCGAAATCTCTGAAACAAAAAGACACTGCTCTGGCTGCCAACGTAGCTCTGAAGGATACCTTTGATTTAGCCTGGCGAGATATTATGTTTTCTGAGTGAGTTGTTAATTGAAGTGCTCTCTTATTTAACCAACAGACAACAGCAAATGGCTTTATGTCTCTCAGGATTACATCACTCGTCGGAGTACCACAGGGTAGCGTCATTGCCCCTCTGCTGTTCATCTTCTACATCAGAGAAATTACACTTACCATCCTCAGATACATATCTTACGCTGATGACCTTAACCTGTGGCTCTCTGACCTTACCCTGTGGTTCTCATACCTTACCCTGTGGTTCTCTGACCTTACCCTGTGGTTCTCTGGCCTAACCCTGTGGTTCTCTGACCTTACCCTGTGGTTCTCTGACCTTACCCTGTGGTTCTCATACCTTACCCTTTGGTTCTCTGACCTTACCCTGTGGTTCTCTGGCCTAACCCTGTGGTTCTCTGACCTTACCCTGTGGTTCTCTGACCTTACCCTGTGGTTCTCATACCTTACCCTGGGGTTCTCTGACCTTACCCTGTGGTTCTCTGGCCTAACCCTGTGGTTCTCTGACCTTACCCCGGTGGTTCTCTGAAGCCGACCTTCGAACCGCCTCAATATGGACAGAGACTTGGAAAGCAAAGATGCATGTGGGCCATTATTGATCATAACTCTACTTTTTCCGATCACATTGATCACATGTGGAGCTGCTCTACGTATCACCTACAAACTAGGCACTTTTTTCGGGTCTTGCCCCATTGAAATGTGTCTCAGCCTATGTCGTACACCAATACGTTCACACTTGGAACCGATATGGCCGTTTTGAAAGCCAGCGGTATGATGAGGACCCCACACACTTCATCTCTGGAAGTAATCACCCATACCATGGACCCTATACCTTGACAAGGAAAATGGGTTCATGCCCATACAGCGCCGATGAGAAGAGGTCCTACTAAATAATTATGCCAGGACGATGAGGAAGGGTTCCAGTGATCAACTGTGCAGCCTGCGGCTTGCTTTCTTGGCTGAGGATTACTTCATGCACAGTTGGGGTTTATCTCCACTAAACAAGATTTCTACTGCAGTTAACTGTCTCTCTTCAACAGTCATCCTTCTGAAATTAGGGTGTCCCATCATTATATGTACCTCTATATCGTTAACAATACAAGGGGGTTGTCATTTTTGGCTCTGCCCTCGGGAATCCAGGGTCATGTGGCGCAGCCGCAGTCTGTTATTTCGGTGGCCACCTTACCCAATCAGTAGTAATCAAGAAACCAATCTAAACGTTCTCAACAAGCTATTATGCCGAGCTGAGCAGTCTTCGGTTAGCTACCCAGTTCGCCACAGGCTGTTCTGAGGCAAACTGCTTCAAAACAATCACGATATTATGTCATACATTTGATTTCGGCCAATGACATCCCCACAAATCAATCTGTACTTTTATTTGACATTTGTCGGGATGTCACTAAACTGCAGGAAAAGGCAATTGGAACGAAGGTAATCTGGGTTCCTGGTCACGCAGACGTACCAGGGAATAAACTGGCTGATCAAAATGGCCAAGGCAGCTGCCAAAATGACAGCTCATATCGGCGTTGAGGAGGGGGGATTTGGCTCAATGTCACACTCAAGGGTTTTTCACTCAGATGGTGACAGCCAGTTTGGTTGGTGGAGGAAGCCAGAGTACCCGGAGAGAACCACCGCCCGTCGGCAAGTAACAGAGAAACTTCCACACAAGGACCACCTGGGCTCAAACCCGTGCCGCTTCAGCGGTGTGAGGCTAGAAGAGTAGTATATAGCGAGTATTACGAGCCTTATTGACCTCTTTGCACTTAAATTTGAGGCAGTCACGTGACAGAGGTCAAAGGTCATTGAGTGCACTTGAGTTGACCTGTATCCTTTCATCTTGTCTTTGATCTTGGATCATGTTTAGACATGTTAGGGTTTTTCCCATCACGTGCGGTATGACGTCACTTCCGGTCTGGGTGAATGGGGCATGTGAATGGGACATGTACTGACCTGTCTGTGGGGTTTTTTCCGTACAATGTCGTTCACTTTCGTGTGTTTTCGGTGCGAAAGGGTACGTCCGTGTTTTTTCGGTGAGAGGGGAGCATGATAGGCCATGTACTGTCTGTGGGGTTTTCCCGCCAGAATTTCGCTGTCGTCTGCTTGGGGTTGTCACGTGCCGAACACCTGGCTCCCCGAATTGCAACGTTGTTGCACGTTCGCTACAATGTTGCGGCATCGTGAACACCTGGTCTGGCGTCTGCGTGAGTGAGTTCACGTGCCGAACGCGATTAGGAGTGCATGTACGGACTTGTATGCCGTCCATTCATTTGAGTCGGGGACTTGGGGTCCCTACGGAAGGATTTTGCAAGTCATGGGTGGGTGTATGTAAAATGAGGATTTGTCTCGAAAATATAAAAAGCGGAACACGGACTTTACCTCTAAAATAGGGAAAACCCCTATCAACTCTATCCCAAAGGGCTAATATCGGTCCCTGGCTTATCGGGTTCTGCCTGGAGTGGGTGTATGTAAAATTAGGATTTGTCCCGAAAATATAAAAAAGCGGAACACGGACTTTACCCCTACAATAGAGGAAAACTCCTATCAACCCTATCCCAAAGGGCAAATATCGGTCCCTGGCTTATCGGGGCCTGCTGAGAGGGTGGGAGAGTGGGTGTATGTAAATTTAGGATTTGTCCCGAAACTATAAAAAGCGGAACACGGACTTTACCCCTACAATAGAGGAAAACTCCTATTAACCCTATCCCAAAGGGCAAATATCGGTCCCTGGTTTATCGGGGCCTGCTGAGAGAGTGGGTGTATGTAAAATTAGGATTTGTCCCGAAAATATAAAAAGCGGAACACGGACTTTACCCCTACAATAGAGGAAAACTCCTATCAGCCCTATCCAAAAGGGCTAATATCGGTGCCCGGGCTTGCCTGGGTGCATGGGTGGGTGCATGTAAAATCAGGATTTTCCCCGAAAATATAAAAAAACGGCACACGGACTTTACCCCCCTTAACTAGGGGAAAACCCTATCAAGGGCGTATATTGACTCCCATTGACCTTTGACCTCCAGTATAGGGTGCGTATATTCACTACCATTGACCTTTGACCTCAAAAATTTGCATATCGTGACCTTTGACAGCCAATCAGAAGCGAGTATTTTGACCACGTCTGACTGTATACATGTACTGACTTGGTTCTGGGGTTTTTCCATTACGGTTGTGCGCCGGTGTATGACGTCACTTCCGGTCGGCGTGAATCGGGCGTGACCTATGGGATGCATGTACTGACTTGGTTCTGGGTATTTGCCATCACGGGGATGTCACGTGATCAGTTCAAGGTCATATCCAGCATAGTGTGTGTATATTCACTACCATTGACCTTTGACCTCAAAAATTTGCATATCGTCACCTTTGACAGCCAATCAGAAGCGAGTATTTTGACCTCGTCTGACTGTATGGAATGCATGTACTGACTTGGTTCTGGGGATTTTCCATCATGTCGGGGACTTGGGGTCCCTACGGAAGAATTTTTCAAGTCATGTGTGGGTGTATGTAAAATGAGGATTTGTCTCGAAAATATGAAAAGCGGAACACGGACTTTACTTCTAAAATAGGGGAAAACCCCTATCAACTCTATCCCAAAGGGCTAATATCGGTCCCTGGCTTATCGGGTTCTGCCTGGAGTGGGTGTCTGTAAAATTAGGATTTGTGCCGAAAATATAAAAAGCGGAACACGGACTTTACCGCTAAAATAGGGAAAAACTCCTATCCCAAAGGGCTAATATTGGTCCCTATCTTATCGGGGCCTGCTGAGAGAGTGGGGGAGTGGGTGTATGTAAAATTCGGATTCATCCCGAAAACATAAAAAGCGGAACACGGACTTTATCCCTACAATAGAGGAAAACACCTGTCAACCCTATCCAAAAGGGCTAATATCGGTTCCCGGGCGTATCGGGGCCTGGGTGCATGTAAAATCAGGATTTTTCCTGAAAATATAAAAAAACGGAACACGGACTTTACATTCATGAGTACGAGGAGTAGCGAAAGTGGACATTTTGGGGCAGTGAAGGAAGGTATTTGGGGTAGAGAGGGACCATCCTTGGTCCGAATGCGTCGTGTGAGGTGTCATCTTGTAGCAACGCCCGCCACCGCCAAGCTTAATGCTTCAACGCCCTGGTGAAATATCTCAGAAGCTCTGATTTTCTAGATATTCCATGGAATTGTCACAAATTCTTTGAAATGCAGTGACGTCCGTCGTTACGCCTTAACAGATCGGAGAGAGAACAACAACAACAACAAGGATGACACATGAGAAAACAACAACAACAAGAAGTTTTTTTTCATATAGTTTATTTTCCCCACTGTTACATCATACCCACGCTGGGGGAGCCGCGTTGGGTATGTTTACAACTCAAAAAAACTCTTGTCCAATCAGAGGGTACCATTTGCATCTGTTATATTCCTTCTTGTCCGTTAGATGTATTTTCGGCTGCTCTTGTCTGTCGCCATTTCAGAAAGTTCCATCTTCGGCCATGTTCGCTCTGAACCGTTTGTTCTAATCATCGTCGGGCAGGTCAGGATACCGTTGAGGTAACATATCCTCAGATAATTGTTTGCGCATTCTGACTATCTATCAGTGCATGGGTGAATACATTCATCCGATGGGAAGATTCCGTAATTTGGTCACGAAAAACGTGACATTGGTGACCCTCTCCACTATCCACTTGGTGTTGGGGCGTTGTTGTTGGGCCCATTCCAAGGGATCCAACTGGTCCACTTGGTCCAGCATCGTCTCTAGCGACGCCCGGTTATTGATGGTAAACGGTTAGTCAAATACCCGGAAGTTACTGCTCGGGTAAAAGTATCGGACTTGGCCTGTCTCCTTATGCTGCAGTACATAACCAAACGCCAGATTTAATTTGAAGGACGTAGCTTGGTCATTGAAGATGGCTTCCACGTAGCTGCATAGACGGGCGAGGTTGGTCAGTCGGAAATTGTAGATATCTTGAATAGGGCGATGACGGTGGAAACAGTGCCGTATCATGGGCCAATGGCGCCGATAGATGTCACTCACTGGATGGGCGTCCTGTAAGAGATCGCTGGGAACATCCACCGCATCTTCCAGAAAATGTTCGATGTCGTCAGGCGTATGACTCGAAACCGTAACGCTGGGGTCCGGCTGGATATCCAGACCCTCCTGGACTGTGGGTATAGGCGAGCTCTCCGGCCGTGATCGCATCACGAGTAGCATTCGTCTCCCCGGGTTCATCTTCACTGGGTCTGACCTTCCGCGGCTCCACTTTAGTGGAAAGTTGTTGCCCAAACCGTAGAGACGGGGCATGAATCAAACGTTGGTGCTGTTTTAACCGACTGGGTCGTTTGAAGAGTCGACCACAATCGTTACATTGTACCGTCGCACCCTCGTGGAGTGCCCTCTTATGGCGCAGTAAATTATCCTCCCGATTGAATGACCGTTCGCAGATTATACAAGTATACCGTGCATCGTTGTGGGTGGAGGCCTCGTGGCGTCGTAAACTTTCTATATGAGTAAACTGCTTCTGGCAAGTTGTGCAAGATAACATGTCGGCTGTGGATCTGGAAATGATGAAGACCGTAAAAATTCTGGCTCTTATAGTCCAACATAGAAGTACCCGGATGTAGGCGCGGACGTCAGCGACAAGAACCCGGATCTACAAGAACCCGGATGTACCCGGATGTAAAAGTCCCCGGATGTAAAAGTGCCCGGATGTTCAATTCACTTCGCCAACTGGAAAATCTCCTCTCTTCTCGTGCAAAGATCACACCCGGTCAAGGGTACACCTTCAAGGCAGGTCAGGCATCGCTGGCGATGGTAGCGGAGATCTCCGGGCTCTCCCCTGGTTGAGCTGTAACCCACACTGAAGAAATCATCAATCATTTCCATAGTTAGGGGCGGGTATCTTTTGGTAACTCTTTTGCGGAGTCGAGCGGGAACCGCCACCTTTTCGTCAATCTTCAACGATTGCTCATCTGCCTTGGAATTGGCTGGCTTTTCCATTTGATCGGGTCTGGTACAGGTTGTGAGAAATGTACATCTAACATGCGTGTTTCCGTATTTATAGTTAGAGGCAAGGTGACATCCTATCGACCAATCAGAAGCCATCATTTCAGAAAGTTTAATCTTCGTTCAGTGTAACCTAAACGTCTTCGGGCAATCCATGATACTGAAGCTCGAAGCTCTTACTTCTCTCATTCAACACTGAGATCAATCTCCTTCGGTTCTTCAATTTGCGGCGGCGAATCGACCTCCATGGGTTCTTCTATTCTCAGATGCATTCCCATAGAAACTAAAATATCCGGTCTCGAGAGTGGCGAGCGTGATCCGTGTATGACATTTCGGTGACGTCTCAATTGACTGGGATGCTTAAAGTCTATATCACAATCCGTACATGTATGCATGGGTACTTCGTGGCGTGCACGTGTGTGACAACGCAAACTGTCCAGGCGATGAAAGCGCTTCGAGCAACTTGTGCAAGAGAACATATCGGCTGTGGATCTGGAAATGATGAATGCCGTAAAAATTCCGGCTCTTATAGGCCAACATAGGAGTACCCGATGCTCTACAGTCAGGGATGTACAAGAACCCACCTAGCGTTGCCGCCGTCAACGATCAGCGTATAGACATATAGAGTATGTATGGCATGTTATGGTATTCATCAGTGCATGCCTGAAGCATTCAGCCTACGGTGTAGTCGGTCAGCTTGGTAACGAAAAACGTGACATTGGTCATCCTCTCTACGACCCACTGGGTGTTGGGGCGTTGTTGTTGGGCCCATTCCAAGGGGTCTACGGTGTCCAGTTTCTCCAGCATCGTCTCTAGCGACGTCTTATCCGTGATGGTAAACGGTTGGTCAAATACCCAGATGCTACTGCTCGGGTAGAAGTATCGGACTTGGTCTGTCTCCTTATGCTGTAGCACATAACCAAACGCCAGATTCAACTTGAAGGTCGTACTTTGATCGTTGAAGATGGCTTCCACGTAGCTGCGTAGATGGGCGAGGTCGGTCAGTCGGAAATTGTAGATACCTTGAATAGGGCGATGACGGTGGAAGCAGTGCCGGATCATGGGCCAATGGCGCCGATAGATGTCACTCACTGGATGATCGTCGTGTAATAGATCGCTAGGAACATTTATGGGTTCGTCCGCGAAGTGTACTTTGCCCTCTACGTCGTACAAAATCTGGCTCAAGGTCTTGTCGTCGGAATTTGACTGTTGAATTAGGGCGACATCATCATCATCATCATCATCGGCCCTCATGCGATGGGTGGGAGCTCCCTCTGTCTCGATACTGGTGCCTACGGGCTTCTCTACCAGCAAACGTGGCTGCGGAAGAGGGTGTCGTGTGCGTTGGTGTCGCAGCAACTGACTGGTCAGTTTGAAAAGCCGACCACATTTTTCGCATGGACGCTTGGGTGGCCCATGAATTGAACGTTCATGGCGCTGTAAATGATCTGGGCGCTGAAACGACAGTGTACATATCGTACAGCGATACCGGTCGGTTCCGTCGTGCTTGGTAGCCTCATGGCGGCGCAAGCCGTGCAGACGAGTGAATGATTTCACGCACGTAGTACAAGTGAACATCTTGGTGGTTGACAGAGTGTCTGATGAAACGGCCAGGCCGCTTCCCTTTTATAGCACGCTAGCTGGTGATCTATTTTTAGCACACTCAGTTCAACTACCCCTAAGTCGAGGATCGAGATGTACTGTTGTACGACTGAGCCGCATTGCGCGCGCGCGTGTGTGTGTGTCCGTGTGTGTGTGTGTGGGGGCAGTGGATTTTACATCCGGGACCTTGTCAACATCCGGGTTTACCACCACCACCACCGACCGTTGACGCCCGTCAACGCCAGGTGGTGGTAGTTCCGGTGGGGCGGAGTTCGGCGATATTACATCCGGGACCTTGTCAACATCCGCGTTTCCCAGTGGGGTTTTCCCGTCGTTCCTCCGTCTTCCATCCGGTGCTGTGGCTTTACATCCGGGTCTTCATCTTACATCCGGATTTGTCCATGTTTACTGTCACGGAACCGGAAGTTGTCACAAGACAGGTGGCGCCCCCTGTCGAAAGTAGTAGGTCAATCAAACGCTGGGCAAACAGGAAAGAATGAGGAGAAATATTAGACCCGCCTCACTAACTGCATTGTAGATGTATTGATAATAAGAAGTTTGACTATCTATGATGACCCATATTGAACGGAAGTGACCTTTGACCCATGCGCACCATTATTATCCGGTATTCTGCAAGAGCATTTGGACACCCGTTGACCTCATTAATTTGCATATGACCACTGTGGGGTCACTTTCACTTCTGTTCACGTGACCGGAACTGATCTTTGGCCCCTGCGCGCGCTGACAAAACAATACCCGATAAAAATTAAGGGTAGGGGCCAAAGGTCAGTTCCGGTCGCGTGAACAGAAGCGGAAGTCATATGCAAATTATTGAGGTCAACAGGTGTCCAAATGCTCTTGCAGAATACCGGATAATAATGGTGCGCATGGGTCAAAGATCACTTCCGTTCAATATGGTTCATCAGAGATACTCAAACTTCTTATTATCAATACATCTACAATACAGTTAGTGAGGCAGGTCTAATATTTCTCCTCACTCTTTCCTGTTTGACCAGTGTTTGCTGGTGTAGCCCTGTTTGACCAGTGTTTGGTGGTATAGCCCTGTTTGACCAGTGTTTGGTGGCATAGCCCTATTTGACCAGTGTTTGGTGGCATAGCCCTGTTTTATCAGTGTTTGGTGGTATAGCCCTGTTTGACCAGTGTTTGGTAGTACAGCCCTGTTTGACCAGTGTTTGACCGTATAGCCCTGTTTGACCAGTGTTTGGTTGTATAGCCCTCTTTGACCAGTGTTTGCACACCGCTCCAAGAGCTCCGAGCTTCAAGAGCTCCGGGGCTCGGGGCACCACCTGTCGTATAACAACTTCCGGTTCCGGACACGTGACAGTAAACATGGAAACCCCCGGAGGTAAGATGCGGACCCGGATGTAAAATCACAGTACCCGTATGGAAGATGGGGGAACGAGGGGGAAAACCCACTGGAAAACCCGGATGTTGACAAGGTCCCGGATGTAAAATCCACTGCATACATACACACGCGCGCGCGCGCAACGCGGTTCAGTTGTACACCAGTACATCTTGGGCCTCGACTTGGGAGTAGTTGAACTGAGTGTGCTAAAAATAAATCACCAGCTAGCGTGCTATAAAAGGGAAGCGGTCTGGCCGTTTCATCAGATACTCTGTCAACCACCAACGTGCTCCAAATAATTCACTCGTCTGCACGACTTACGCCGCCATGAGGCTACCAAGCACGACGGAACCGCCCGGTATACTCCGCAAAAGAGTTACCAAAAGATACCCGCCCATAGCTATGGAAATGATTGATGATTTCTTCAGTGTGGGTTACAGCTCAACCGGGGGAGAGCCCGGAGATCTCCGCTACCATCGCCAGCGATGCCTGACCTGCCTTGAAGGTGTACCCTTGGCCGAGTGTGATCTTTGCACGAGGAGAGAGGAGATTTTCCAGTGGCCGAAGTGAATTGAACATCCGGGCACTTTTACATCCGGGGACTTTTACATCCGGGTTCTTGTACATCCGGGTTCTTGTCGCTGATGTCCGCGCCTACATCCGTGTACTTCTATGTTGGACTATAAGAGCCAGAATTTTTACGGCCTTCATCATTTCCAGATCCACAGCCGACATGTTATCTTGCACAACTTGCCAGAAGCAGTTTACTCATATAGAAAGTTTACGAAGCCACGAGGCCTCCACCCACAACGATGCACGGTATACTTGTATAATCTGCGAACGGTCATTCAATCGGGAGGATAATTTACTGCGCCATAAGAGGGCACTCCACGAGGGTGCGACGGTACAATGTAACGATTGTGGTCGACTCTTCAAACGACCCAGTCGGTTAAAACAGCACCAACATTTGATTCATGCCCCGTCTCTACGGTTTGGGCAACAACTTTCCACTAAAGTGGAGCCGCGGAAGGTCAGACCCAGTGAAGATGAACCTGGGGAGACGAATGCCACTGGTGATGCGATCACGGAGAGCTCGCCTATACCCACAGTCCAGGAGGATCTGGATATCCAGCCGGACCCCAGCGTTACGGTTTCGAGTCATACGCCTGACGACATCGAACATTTTCTGGAAGATGCGGTGGATGTTCCCAGCGATCTCTTACAGGACGCCCATCCAGTGAGTGACAACTATCGGTACCATTGGCCCATGATAGGGCACTGTTTCCACCGTCATCGCCCTATTCAATATATCTACAATTTCCGACTGACCAACCTCGCCCGTCTATGCAGCTACGTGGAAGCCATCTTCAATGACCAAACTACGTCCTTCAAATTAAATCTGGCGTTTGGTTATGTACTGAAGCATAAGGAGACAGGCCAAGTCCGATACTTTTACCCGAGCAGTAACTTCCGGGTATTTGACCAACCGTTTACCATCAATAACCGGGCGTCGCTAGAGACGATGCTGGACCAAGTGGACCAGTTGGATCCCTTGGAATGGGCCCAACAACAACGCCCCAACACCAAGTGGATAGTGGAGAGGGTCACCAATGTCACGTTTTTCGTGACCAAATTACGGAATCTTCCCATCGGATGAATGTATTCACCCATGCACTGATAGATAGTCAGAATGCGCAAACAATTATCTGAGGATATGTTACCTCAACGGTATCCTGACCTGCCCGACGATGATTAGAACAAACGGTTCAGAGCGAACATGGCCGAAGATGGAACTTTCTGAAATGGCGACAGACAAGAGCAGCCGAAAATACATCTAACGGACAAGAAGGAATATAACAGATGCAAATGGTACCCTCTGATTGGACAAGAGTTTTTTTGAGTTGTAAACATACCCAACGCGGCTCCCCCAGCGTGGGTATGATGTAACAGTGTGGAAAATAAACTGTATGAAAAAAACCTTCTTGTTGTTGTTTTCTCATGTGTCATCCTTGTTGTTGTTGTTGTTCTCTCTCCGGTCTGTTAAGGCGTAACGACGGACGTCACTGCATTTCGAAGAATTTGTGACAATTCCATGGAATATCTAGAAAATCAGAGCTTCTGAGATATTTCACCAGGGCGTTGAAGCATTAAGCTTGGCGTTGGCGGGCGTTGCTACAAGATGACACCTCACACGACGCATTCGGACCAAGGATGGTCCCTCTCTACCCCAAATATCTTCCCTCACTGCCCCAAAATGTCCACTTTCGCTACTCCTCGTACTCATGAATGTAAAGTCCGTGTTCCGTTTTTTTATATTTTCAGGAAAAAGTCTGATTTTACATGCACCCAGGCCCCGATAAGCCCGGGAACCGATATTAGCCCTTTTGGATAGAGTTGATAGGTATTTTCCTCTATTGTAGGGATAAAGTCTGTGTTCCGCTTTTTATATTTTCGAGATGAATCCGAATTTTACATACACCCACTCCCCCACTCTCTCAGCAGGCCCCGATAAGCTAGGGACCGATATTAGCCCTTTGGGATAGGAGTTTTTCCCTATTTTAGCGGTAAAGTCCGTGTTCCGCTTCTTATATTTTCGGCACAAATGCTAATTTTACATACACCCACTCCAGGCAGAACCCGATAAGCCAGGGACCGATATTAGCCATTTGGGATAGAGTTGATAGGGGTTTTCCCCTATTTCGGAGGTAAAGTCCGTGTTCCGCTTTTTATATTTTCGAGACAAATCCTCATTTTACATACACCCACACATGACTTGCTAAATCCTTCCGTAGGGACCCCAAGTCCCCGACATGATGGAAAACCCCCAGAACCAAGTCAGTACATGCATTCCATACAGTCAGACGAGGTCAAAATACTCGCTTCTGATTGGCTGTCAATGGTGACGATATGCAAATTTTTTGAGGTCAAAGGTCAATGGTAGTGAATATACACACACTATACTGGATATGACCTTGAACTGATCACGTGACCTCCCCGTGATGGCAAATACCCAGAACCAAGTCGGTACATGCATCCCATAGGTCACGCCCGATTCACGCCGACCGGAAGTGACGTCATACACCTGCGCACAACCGTGATGGAAAAACCCCAGAACCAAGTCAGTACATGTATACAGTCAGACGAGGTCAAAATACTCGCTTCTGATTGGCTGTCAAAGGTCACGATATGCAAATTTTTGAGGTCAAAGGTCAATGGTAGTGAATATACGCACTCTATACTGGAGGTCAAAGGTCAATGGGAGTCAATATACGCCCTTGATAGGTTTTCCCCTAGTTTAGGGGGGTAAAGTCCGTGTTCCGTTTTTTTATATTTTCGGGAAAAATCCTGATTTTACATGCACCCACCCATGCACCCAGGCAAGCCCGGGGACCGATATTAGCCATTTTGGATAGGGCTGATAGGAGTTTTCCTCTATTGTAGGGGTAAAGTCCGTGTTCCGCTTTTTATATTTTCGGGACAAATCCTAATTTTACATACACCCACTCTCTCAGCAGGCCCCGATAAGCCAGGGACCGATATTTGCCCTTTGGGATAGGGTTAATAGGAGTTTTCCTCTATTGTAGGGGTAAAGTCCGTGTTCCGCTTTTTATGGTTTCGGGACAAAACCTAAATTTACAAACACCCACTCCCCCACCCTCTCAGCAGGCCCCGATAAGCCAGGGACCGATATTTGCCCTTTGGGATAGGGTTGATAGTTTTCCTCAATTGTAGGGGTAAAGTCCGTGTTCCGCTTTTTTATATTTTCGGGACAAATCCTAATTTTACATACACCCACTCCAGGCAGAACCCGATAAGCCAGGGACCGATATTAGCCCTTTGGGATAGAGTTGATAGGGGTTTTCCCCTATTTTAGAGGTAAAGTCCGTGTTCCGCTTTTTATATTTTCGAGACAAATCCTCATTTTACATACACCCACCCATGACTTGCAAAATCCTTCCGTAGGGACCCCAAGTCCCCGACTCAAATGAATGGACGGCATACAAGTCCGTACATGCACTCCTAATCGCGTTCGGCACGTGAACTCACTCACGCAGACGCCAGACCAGGTGTTCACGATGCCGCAACATTGTAGCGAACGTGCCACAATGTTGCAATTCGGGGAGCCAGGTGTTCGGCACGTGACAACTCCAAGCAGACGACAGCGAAATTCTGGCGGGAAAAACCCCACAGACAGTACATGGCCTATCATGTTCCCCCCTCTCACCGAAAAAACACGGACGTACCCTTTCGCACCGAAAACACACGAAAGTGAACGACATTGTACGGAAAAAACCCCACATACAGGTCAGTACATGTCCCATTCACATGCCCCATTCACCCAGACCGGAAGAGACGTCATACCGCACGTGATGGGAAAAACCCTAACATGTCTAAACATGATCCAAGATCAAAGACAAGATGAAAGGATACAGGTCAACTCAAGTGCACCCAATGACCTTTGCCCTCTGTCACGTGACTGCCTCAAATTTAAGTGCAAAGAGGTCAATAAGGCTCGTAATACTCGCTATATACTACTTAGAAGTCACCGGCGAAGGACCCCGGCGTTGAGGAGAAAATACCTCTACCATAATTCAAGCGTCATGTTCGGCTGGGCATAGAACCGGGGGCATCTGAGAGATCAGAAAAGACATCCACGTAAAACCACTCATTCCTAAGAAGACTTATTTATCTAGGTGAAATAGAAGAACGCAAGTGTTGAAACAGAGATTGGAATCAGGGCATGGTAAACTTTCGTGCACACATAAAAATTATTAGTTTCTTTATCCCCATCCATCCAATGCATGTTAAGCGGACGGCCTCGAGTTTTCAGCTAATGACGTCCGACATAGAGCTACTCCACAGCGGAAATAAATTGTTCGTATTGTAATTTTTCACGAGAGAGTCATTCGTGCCCACCGAATCGAGCTTACTAGTAAGTGAAAACCAACCAACCATTCAGTCTGCATTGGATGTGTCTGTTCCGCAACATGTGATTGGCTGGGGTGGTTTTTGCTCGTTATGTTTTTGAGAAGGAAAGTTATGAATGACAGCCCAACACCTGGTTCAAATTCCTCTGATTTTCATCCAACATAGCCAGAAGCACCGTACGGTTCAATTGCTTTCTCAATCCAGTCCAGTCCAGTGTAGTGCGAGTCTCCAAGAGTTTGAATAGCTCTGCAACAAGCTGGAGATCAAAATGCCTTCCTAAGTCAGCGCTGATACCTCCAAACCTAAACGACAGCCTAAATTGGCTTGAATATATGCCCGAACAAAAGATTATAATTATGGTGTCTAACAATTAGCTTTCTCAAAATACAGCATTGCCTTGTTTGAGAATTCAGTAACTCTAAACCTTTTGCGCTCGAAAGCAACAAGGTGTTTCTTCCCTCTTGATCATGTTGATGTCCTTAAGCAATATCCGAAGGACACAAGTCATTCTCGCTCCACCAGAGACATGCTAGCTAGCGTAGTATGTGATAAATATTCACGAACGCAAAGTCATGTGACCTATCACATGGCAGCACATATGCCCCACCGAAGCGGCCGTCAGGATATATATGCTCGTTGTCCTACGAAACTCAACACGCTCTCTGGAATCCAGCGATCCGAGTTCAAATCTCTTTAGAACCTAACGTGTTTTTTTTCCCTCAACATTTGTTTTCGTTATTTTTCATCGATGCATCTATTTGTACGTCTCATTGAAGATTGGAAATGTGTATTTCGTTCTGTTTCTACAGATTTTTTACATTTAACAAATTCTTCCACAAATTCGACAATTTTGGCGTTGTCCGAAGCTTTCCCATAAAATATATTTTATCGATCACTTGCTGGATCCATAAGCCTATTTCCAAAATTATATATCTTAAGCAAACATCCTTCTTTCTCAAGATGGAAACGATAGCTAATTTCTGGTAAACTGAACATTAAACCAGTCACAAATAGTCTGCATCAGCTGTTCCTCCATTTTTTGTGGAAAATGCGCAGGTGCGCGCAGTTCGAGTGTAGCCAAGTGTGTTGGCTGCCGAAGGACTAGATAATACAGCCGCTGTGATTGGCCACCTAAGAACAGCCGGCACATACTGGGCTCATTCTCGTCTCGCGAGGCTCCCTACTGCGAGAAAGAGCTTTGGTCTCCCGCGGGTAGACACGGCTCTCTTTGAGAATGATACTGGGCTCTTTATATGCCACAGCGTTTGCCGGAGTATAACGTAGGGCATATGGGTGGCCTCGGAGAATGGACACAAGTGAAAGTGACAAATGATTTAGCCAGGAATTCACAGTAGCCAATCATCAGCAACTGGCCATATACGCTATGTAAAAGGTAAACAAATAAGTTGGCCAATTCGTCATGTTAGGAAAACACAATAGGTGACTACATGTAGGGAACCATGTTAAACCTGGAAAAGCTACCCGAGAAGCTGTATTGCACACGGTGTTCCCGGTTTGAAGATCCGTACATGACGAACTTCCTAATAAATTAATGAAAAATAAACAATCGGACACAGAGAATATGCACAACTACAAGGTATACTAATATTGATATTTGCAAGTTTGGTGAGTGAGTGAATAGATTTTAACGTCGCTTTCAACAATATTTCAGCTATATCACGATGAACCAACTAAAGCACCATCCGGTCCAGTTGTGTTCCTGCTACTTCAAAGAAGAAATCTTTGAAGCAGCATGGAACCAGACATCCTTCATCCACTCTATAAAACACATACAGGACGCTTACATGGTGCAATATATACAAGTGATATTACAGTGCTAGACATCACATTATCAAGTTCCTGTTGCTTCTCAGCAAAATGCATTGAAGCAACAGGGACCTGAACCCACCCAACCACCCGCGCAAGTTTGGTGATCTTCTTTGCAGTAGTTTTTGAGAAATGGATTTTAAGATGAAAAAGTTAACATACACACAAGGGACCAGGCAGGGGACAGACAGACGTAAATGCCCATAACAAAACTCCTTAGCCTTTATAGGCTGAGGGGGTAAAAAGCAATTTTCAATGATGTCCCAATTTCATGAGCTACAGTGACCTTGACCTTTGACCTAAATTGCAGTATGTGTTATATTGTCTATCCCTAATGTACCCATTGAAAAAATGTGATTTAAATTTATTTTCCGATTTTGGTGTCACAATGACTGTCAATTTGTCTTTGATCTGAAGTCACAAAAATTGCAATTTTCAGTGATTTTCTGATCAATTGGGTAAAAGTGATCTTGACCTCAGTTTTGGTAGGCGACACATCGTCACGTCTTACTCATTCACTGAAATTAGAGACTATAGATAGAAAATTGCAAGAGTTAAAGACCGGGAACAATGTGGACGGATGGACAGAAATAGCCATCTCATAATATGCCCACCTTTTTTTGGACTTAATTCACCAGGAGACTACGCCCTATGATTATCTGTTTCCATGCGCAGTAACCGCCAATGATCTCTGGATATTCAGCGCCCACATTCAAATGGGCTTTGATCAATCTTTCTGCCACAAGTGTGTGAGTGAATGAGTGAATATAATTTAATGTTACTTTCAACCATATTTCAGTCATATCACGATGTTGGGTCCTATTCATTTTCTCAATTGGAAAGCCCAAGGGTAGAGTCCTATTCCTGTTTACACATGGGAACCCCACCAAGACCAGCACCCCATCATGCACCTCTGGTCTACTCCACGATGCCCAGAAACCTTTTAACCTCTTACTATTTATATTTGCATCTCAAAGGCTCTTAAAGGCCTGTACCACATACTTCTGAGTTAACATTTCATTCGGGGATGAGTGAGCAAGTCAAGTTTAACGTCGCTTTCAACACTATTTCAGTCATATCGTGACGAACCAACAGGTACCACCCATTTGAGTTCCAAATCTTTGAAGCAATATGGAACAAGACATCCACCCTATAAAACATGGCGGACAGCCCACAAGACACGGACAGGACGTTTACATTGTTGCAATAAAGACAAGTGCAATTACAGTGCTAGGCACCACATTATCAAACTTCTGTTATTTCTCAGCAAGTGCATGAAGTAACAGGAATCTGTGCCCACCGGGTACCAAGCAACTACCAGCAAAGGTTCTGCAACCTCGATAGAGCCCTCGACACATTTTCTGTTATAAGAAACCAGGCCCAGGAAACGTTTAACCCCTTCAAGAGACAGAGCAAGGATAGGAAACAAATCCACATTGGCCACATCAGGCGAAACCACTTCTGCAGACACAGGTGAGGATTCCCAAGTAAACGTCGCCCCTACAGCAAAACTTGACATTTACTAGTTTTCAACTTAGGTAAGCCCCATGAATCAATGTTATTCAGACTTTGGTCAATGTCTGGAAAGTAGCTGGAGCATTCATAAGCCCAATAGGCATTACCTTGAATTGAATCATTCCATTTGTAATGACTGTCTTCTCCCTATGTTCAATTTCTATGCACACCTGTCAATAGTCACAGGCACAACCCATGGTATATAGCTCTGGTGAGGACATCAAGCCAATCATCTTTTGTGAAATAGGATGACAACAGAAGAAGCCTATGGTCTGGCGCTTTCCTCGATAACATTGTTGGTCTGCATATCCTTGATCTGCTGCTCTACGTCAGACTCATTGGCCTGTACTCTCCTAGCTGGTCAGTAATGCAGCGAGTGACCACATTCTGGCTCTAGCCCACACAGAATCCTAAACTACCATCTTCATTTCACACAATACGAGCTGGGATCTCCTCGATAATATTGTTGGTCCACATATTCATGACCTGATGCACCATGTCTGACCTCAGATTCAATGGTATTCTCCTAGCTGGTTGGTAAAGCATCACTCTTAAATTTCATGAGAAATTGCATCGGTGTGGCCCAACTCCACAGGAAAACATGTAAAATTGATCCGGTAAAGGTTACACAAATAATTCAACCAACCTGGAGATCATAATAAAAGTTGAATATCCAGTCAACACGGCTCTTTTCGAAGTTACTTCCTCTACATGTTTTCATTCTCCTCCATAATACAGGTTCGCAACAGCTCTGCATTTACATCTGGGCAGTACAGCTATTACTTGGATCTGTCCATTTAAAGTAACAGTGTGATATGCTACATTCGTGGGATCTCCGTATAGTTTTACGAAAGCCAAATGCAGAGAGTAAGGCTGTTCGGAAAGCCTATTAATAAAACAGCTGGTCTTAATCCTCTTGATTTCATCTTCTGTCATGGCTCAGCTTTGTTAGATGAACCATGACTAGAGATGAATGTTTCCATTGAAACAACAACAAACATAGAGAATTACAGACAAAGTACAGTTTATTTTTCTCATCACTGACGTACCAAGAGCACTTGCCTTTCTCTACATGCGCTTTATATTTCATATGATTTTTTTTTTCTCATTAGTTTTTATTCTCATAAACTAAATGTACAGGCAATGGAATCATAATACGAGATAACGCTGAAGTGAAGGCAACAAATGGCGCACGCATACAAAGCCTTTCAATCCCTGACGAAAGAGGTAAACAAATTTCGATTCTGGCAATGTATATAAGCCGCTAAAACTATTCTAGCCTATGTGTAATAGAGATTATTTGTGATATATGGAGAGTTCCTCAAGGGAGATAACTCATAGGGAAAGCTGAAATGGGGTGCAAGGTAGATGCTACAAGTATAAACCATCTGGATTTAACACTTATACAAATGAGATATGCACGCATACATTATTCAATTATTCTGTCAGTCGATGAGCAGTATAGGGTTAATATTTCTAGCAGAAACAATGATTTTCTTTATCTCCCCATAATCATCATAAACGATAATATTCATATATTACAATAATTGTTCAAATATTCTACAAATACGAAATCACAGGGTAAAGATTCATGGAATATTATTATAATTATAACAACTACGGATTATTCACATCAACGATATTGAACAACTTATGGCTTCGGCTGACCTCCACAGCAAAGCTCATATTTTTTCTGCACTTGCAGATGCTAAAGAATATATAGCGTGTGATGACAAACTGCCAAACTAATTGCCCAAATGTAATAATAAACCACCTTATACAAATGCCGGGATTCTTCTCTTAGCATTATCTGTCGGATAGAGCATCAGAGTTCTGACAAGCGTAATAATTAAGAACAACCACGCCACAACCATCTGGTTACTAAAACCCTGTCTGTATTTAAAGGCTTTCCAATCCTATTCAAAACCGCCCAGTTGATAAGCATTGCAAATCAGATCAAAGCACCAGCCTTTACAATAACTCATTATGAGAAATCTCCAGAAAATTCAGGAAACATGGGATCTGTTTCTTAAACTTACTGATTGGTGAGGTTTTTTGAGTACAAGTCTCGAGCAATTAGAAAGTATCCGAAGACCTCTATCAACTGCTTCAGGGGGTTCTTTTCTCAAACAAAAACACAATCGCACTGAACGGCAGTTTAGCTATACAAATAACAAAACAGTACAATCTACAAATATAAAAAATCTATTCAGCGACATTTACAACCAATCAATCAAAAGCTTTCCTCATTGCACTTGATTTAAAACCAATGATAAAAGTTCCTTTAGGAAACACACATCACGAGAACAGATTGAACATGTGCCATCACATTTGTTACTAAATCATTGAGAATATTTACAATGAACTGATTTTCAAATTACCATTGTGGAGTCTCCATTAAATTTCCAACACATGAGGTGATTACAACTTCTCCAAGGTCATCAGCCAAGCTTGAATTTGAATATTCATTTTTGCTCACTTTGGAAGATGCAGTACAACATGAAAACGTGACCAGAAATAATCTATAGCATCTGTGGACAGCATGAAATAGTTATCAGGAAATATCTATAGTCTGTGAACATGGAAGCAAAAAGGGGGGGGGGGGGAGTTTGGTTTAATGTCACGCTCAAGGTTCACTCATATGGCGACAGCCATTTTGAAAGGTGGAGGAAGCCGGAGTACCCGGAAAGAGCCACTGCAAGTAACTGGCAAACTTTCCCATATCCACCAGCAGGGATCAAACCCATGCTGGTTCAGTAGTGTGAGGTTAGCAGTCACCCGCGATGTCTTGTTCCACTCGACCACCCCCTCACAGGCATATTCCAACATGCGGATTTATGCCCAAACATTTAGTCTCCAGCACAGTTTTTTATGACTCAGAATAGAATAGCAATGTAACCAGTCTACAATGTGCATCACATGCAAATGGATTGATCGCGCCTTTATCTTCAACTTCTCTAAAATATACTTGTATTCCAATTTGAACCTGCATTTGTTTACAGGACATACAATCTGGGGCGTTAGCTATTCCATGCTCTAGCGATCACCAAATACTCAGAATCACCAGATGCATGTCTCAAGTTGGACTTGCCGTCACCGTTCTGCCAATGCTTAAACATGGGGACATAAACATTTTGCCGTGTGTGTGGGGGGGGGGGAGGTTGGGTCACTCGTATGGTGACTGACAAACTTTCACACATGCACCAGCGGGGCTCGACAGCAATGTGATGCTAGTGATCCCCAGCGATATGCCTCGGACCACTCGGTCACTCCGATATGAACTATATGTTGCCAAAAATTGCATTGTAAGCATATTAACCACGTCTTCAAATAGGATACTGGTACCTAAAGCATTTTCACCTAATTTCCGTCATCACATTTCCCACAAATATAAATTACAGTGAAACCTGTGTAGACTGACCATGCTTGGGAGCAGATTATAGCGTTGGTTTTGACCGGGTTCTGGTTTATGGAGGTTTAAATTACCTTAAATATTAGTATTGGGACCAAAGATACTGTCGGTTTTTAGAGGTTCAGTTTATCCAAATGTCAGTATTCACAGGTTTCACTGTATTAGCATGGGAAGTGCTGTTATGAAGACTACCGGGGACCGACGCACACGCCCGCGGAGTAGAAGGTCCGATGACTGAAAAAAAATGCAGTTTCACTGCACCACATGATTGGGATACTGTTAAATACTTTAAAATTTCAGTGATCATTTATTTCCAATTTCCAGATAACGACTCTCTCCCCTTAATCTGTTTCCTGATGATGAAAAATAATCAATACTAACGAGGACACTAACGAACCGACGTGAAATGAAATAAACTGAAGGCGATTTGGTGACCAGTGGTGATGAGCTGGAATATACAATAGCTGCCATATGTGATGTAGGTATAACTCAAGGTCTTCAATTAATATGCGCAATCATAGTAATGCATCTGTCAATTTGGAAATCAGGAAAAATTGACAAGAGTCTTGAGTAAGAAATTATAAAAACACAAACAAGCCCGCTGAATATGAAACTAGAAGTATTAATATGATACATGGAATTTCCACTATACTATATTTGTGAAATGAAAATATTACATAGCACGTGTATTTTACGAGTTATTTTAATATAAACGCACGTAAAAAATAAGCTGGTCTATTCTCTAAATTCCATTCTGTTTTTCCGCTCTTCAATGAATATCAGAGTGATTGTATTATAGCAAACAGCACAGGTGAGAAATGCAATGGTACAATTAGTGAGAAATCAGTGAATCACGGTCTTGTCGATGAAAGCAGGTTCCCTTCGCATGATAAAAACCACATAAAAATAAGTGCAACTTCACTATCAGTCTTTAAATGGTATCGCACATCTCAACTTCTACATATTCTAGGTTCTACCGGCCATCGGGGAAAATATAGCCTTGGAACCAACCACTCGAGTACTGTCAAATGAGCATGATTCATAAATTTGTGTCGAGTGTGTTCAAATTTTACACATGGCAAATTAAATGGATAATTTCCAATATGGAGGTATGTTTTATGGTTCATTACAAATATACATATATTCCTCCAAACCGTACGCTACATGTATATGAACATAGAGTTAGTAGTACTTAACTTCCATGGTGGAATTAAACCCATGGTGAAGTCTGGTTATTCTTCAACAGTAACCAGGTTTTGAAACCAGAACCGGCCGAGCCCAGGCTCCAACACGTTCTGTTAGATAAGATCAAACCATTACCTTCTTTGTACTTTATATACACACAATTCTTCTCAGGTTAAGATTCGGTAACAGTCTGTCATTCAATGACACAAAAATTTGATACATACATCTGAATGTGACAAACCACGACATGGTGATTTTCTGATTCAGTTGAGCTAAAAATGGTTAGTTTCCGTTTCGCTTTCACTTTGAGGCTATCCCAGAATGCTCAGCAAAATTTAGCCCGCCATCTTGGAATTCTGTTCATCACACCATTCCCCGAATTAAGTTGACCTTAATTGTGTGATTTTAGTTGGAGATCCTCAAATAAAGTAACAATGACTACTGCTATCCACCTCTCCCCATCTTCCTGTATGGAATATGCCAATTCGATCTCTCTGGGTCAGTCTATGCGAGGAATGTAGGGGTGACAGGAACCAGTTCTTGCCTAAAGTTTGTCTTTGGCGGGTACCCAAATCGTTGGGCCTGATTGGTCTCTGATGACCTCCTTGATCTTTGCATAGATCTCATCAGCTGTATCCCCTTGGACCACCGCTGGAATGAAAGTGAAAATAGAAATCAACTTGATTTTAGTTTCAAAACTAACTAAAATAACATGATTTATGGCAATAATTTTAACCATACAGTAAGCTATTCTACTTATGGCACCATCGGGAATGTCCTTACAGGCTTGCTTCTTCACTTTGCCCTATTTGGGAAGGGGGGGGGGGGGGTGTTTACTGTCACACTCAAGGCTACTTCACTTATATGGTGACTGCCAGTTTGGTTGGTGGAGTGAGACAGAGTACCCGGAGAGAACCCCTGCCCGTTGGATGCCCTATTGGGGACCACGTAAGAAAGAGAAACCTGGATAGTGTCACATGGGTATTTTATCTGGTCATTCTTAACAATGAGTTTCAACAGTCTGTCGGTTTGTCAAGACGTTTGGGACCTATTCCTTTTCACCCCACAGGTGGGGCCCTAATCCTTTTCACACCCGGGAACTGCATGGGTGCCACAGTTATAGTCGCCTCTTACGACAATCGTCTGAGGAGCTGAGGCCCTTAAATTCTTCCCATGACCTCGGGTGTTCACGACGACATCGCAGATCAATCCCTGGGAGCCCCACGAGAGGTTTATAAAATACAACTTTGCAACTTGTTGGATGATAGTGGGAAGCACAGATCTCGAGGTAACTGTCAAACTGTTGTCCTCCATTGCCTAGATTTGCCATTGATCCCTATTTTGGCACGGCATTAAATTCCATGCTCAAGTAGAGTGCAATTTAAAGACCTAGAGAGATATACGTAAGGCAATAGATGAATAGATTGAGACATACCCGTGAAATACTCTCCAAATTCCTGCTCCAGTTTCAAAGCCCTGTCATATGTTTTTCTGGCTTGCTCTTCCGTTATTCTTTTGTTCATTTCCCTGCAAAATATATGCAAACAATGCATGTCTCCAGACTGAGGATCAATTGCTTTATTACAGGTTAACTACAAACATGTGAAAGAACATTCAAATATTACAAATTGCACCAAGAAACCAAGAAAAAGGAATAAACTTGATTCTTTCCTTCAAGTACTGTGATTATCTGGGTATTTGAGTGAAATTCTAGTCCATATGGTAGATCCTCCAATAATTCAATCGCAGGAAGTGAAATAGTTGGAAGTCATCAAATTTATTAGAACAGGAAGTTGACAAAATGGCTCAAAATCATGGCGATAAGCCAATATTTCTTTGTTATTTTTATAATTTTACAGGCTGATCAAATTTATGAAAACAATTGATCAAGTTTTGTTAAAACTGGCGGTGCTGCTGCGGGGGCCATGGACCTCTATGGTCGATTTTTTTTGGTCGATGATATCTCATATCATTGATGAAGAGTATGATTTGAAAATGGAGATATCGCTGATGAGCTTAACATAATCTAATACAGCGGATGGCACCCATATTGGATAATGCACATCCATAAAACATAATACCAACTGTCCTCTCACCAATGTCCATGCACTTCCCAAGTTTGAAGTAGATTGGTTGAATCGTTCTAGAGTTATTGTCCAGACAAGATTTAAATGCTGAAAATCTAAGATGACTGATGGTGGCCATCTTGGATTACACAGGTAACTGAAAAGCAATGACAACTCCTCTCGCTGATGTCAAGCCAAACTGCAAGTTTGAAATCGATCAGTTGAATTATTCCAGAGTTGTTGTCCAGACAAGTTGCAACTGCTTAAAATGCAACATAATCCAATATCGCTGATAGATGGCAGCCAAATTGGATTATGCTCGTTCATGAAACACAATCCTAAACCGGGATCTCACTGAGGTCAAGGGACTCCCCAAGTTTGAAGTAGATCAGTGGAATTGTACTCCAGCTATTGTCCGGACAAGATCAAACTGCTTAAAATCCAATGAAATCCAGTATGGTTGATGGTGGCCATATTGGATTAAGCACGTCCTTGAAATACAATCCTAAACCTCCTCTCAGCAATGTCAAGGCACTCCCCAGGTATGAACTAGATCGGTTGAATCGTTCTCGAGTTATTGTCCGGACAAGATCCAACTGCTTATAATCCAATATGGCTAACGGTGGCCATATTAGATTACGCACATTGCTGAAAAACAATCCCAACCGTCCTCTCACCAATGTCAAGGCACACCCCAAGTTTGAAGTTGATCGGTTAAATCGTTCACGAGTTATTGTCCGGACAAGAAAATCTAAGATCCAACTGCATGCTTATAATCCAATATGGCTGACGGCGGCAATATTGGATTATGCACATTGCTGAAAAACAATCCCAACCGTCCTCTCACCGATGTCAAGGCACTCCCCAAGTTTAAAGTACATTGTAGATCAGTTGAATCGTACTCCAGTTATTGTCTGGACAAGATCAAACTGCTTAAAATCCAATGAAACCCAATATGGCTGATGGTGGCCATGTTGGATTAAGCACGTCCTTGAAAAACAATCCTAATCCTCCTCTCAACAATGTCAAGGCACTCCCCACATATGAAGTAGATCGGTTGAATCATTCTCGAGTTATTGTCCGGACAAGATACAACTGCTTATAATCCAATATGGCTGACGGCGGCCATATTAGATTACGCACATTGCAGAAAAACAATCCCAACTGTCCTCTCACTAATGTCAAGGCACACCCCAAGTTTGAAGTTGATCGGTTAAATCGTTCACGAGTTATTGTCCGAACAAGAAAATCTATAAAGATCCAACTGCTTATAATCCAATATGGCTGACGGCAGCCATATTAGATTACGCACATTGCTGAAAAACAATCCCAACCATCCTCTCACCAATGTCAAGGCACACTCCAAGTTTGAAGTTGATCGGTTAAATCGTTCACGAGTTATTGTCCGGACAAGAAAATCTTACGGAATTACGGAACTACGGAATCACGGAATTACGAACACCGGTGTTTCTGAGCCCCCCCCCCCCCCCCCCCTACTAAGTAGCGGGGGACAAAAATTAGGGGTGAGTGAACTTCAATAGAGTGATTAATTAAGAATCACTAAACAATGTGTGGTTACAGACTAGTCCAAGAATCACTAAACAATGTGCGGTTACAGGCTAGTCCAAGAATCACTAAACAATATGTGGTGACAGAATAGTCCAAGAATCACTAAACAATGTGTGGTTGAAGACTAGTCCAAGAATCCCTAAACAATGTGTGGTTACAAACTAGTTCAAGAATCACTAAACAATGTGCGGTTACAGACTAGTCAAGAATCACTAAACAATGCTTGGTTACAGACTAGTCCAAGAATCGCTAAACAATGTGCGGTTACAGACTAGTCCAAGAACCCCTGAACACTGTGCAGTTACAGGCTAGTCCAAGAACCCCTAAACAATGTGCGGTTACAGGCTAGTCCAAGAATCGCTAAACAATGTGCGGTTACAGACTAGTCCAAGAACCCCTAAACACTGTGCAGTTACAGGCTAGTCCAAGAACCTCTAAACAATGTGCGATTACAGGCTAGTCCAAGAATCGCTAAACAATGTGCGGTTACAGACTAGTCCAAGAATCCCTAAACAATGAGCAGTTACAGACTAGTCCAAGAATCACTAAACAATGAGCATTTACAGACTAATCCAAGAATCCCTAAACAATGAGCAGTTACAGACTAGTCCAAGAATCCCTAAACAATGTGCGATTACAGACTAGTCCAAGAATCACTAAACAATGTGCGATTACAGACTAGTCCAAGAATCCCTAAACAATGAGCAGTTACAGACTAGTCCAAGAATCCCTAAACAATGAGCAGTTACAGACTAGTCCAAGAATCACTAAACAATGAGCAGTTACAGACTAGTCCAAGAATCCGTAAACAATGAGCAGTTACAGACTAGTCCAAGAATCCCTAAACAATGAGCAGTTACAGACTAGTCCAAGAATCACTAAACAATGAGCAGTTACAGACTAGTCCAAGAATCCCTAAACAATGAGCAGTTACAGACTAGTCCAAGAATCCCTAAACAATGAGCAGTTACAGACTAGTCCAAGAATCCCTAAACAATGAGCAGTTACAGACTAGTCCAAGAATCACTAAACAATGAGCAGTTACAGACTAGTCCAAGAATCACTAAACAATGAGCAGTTACAGACTAGTCCAAGAATCACTAAACAATGTGCGGTTACAAACTAGTCCATGAATCACTAAACAATGTGCGATTACAGACTAGTCCAAGAATCTCTAAACAATGAGCAGTTACAGAATAGTCCAAGAATCCCTAAACAATGAGCAGTTACAGACTAGTCCAAGAATCACTAAACAATGTGCGGTTACAAACTAGTCCATGAATCACTAAACAATGTGCGATTACAGACTAGTCCAAGAATCCCTAAACAATGAGCAGTTACAGACTAGTCCAAGAATCACTAAACAATGTGCGGTTACAAACTAGTCCAAGAATCACTAAACAATGTGCGGTTACAAACTAGTCCATGAATCACTAAACAATGTGCGATTACAGACTAGTCCAAGAATCTCTAAACAATGAGCAGTTACAGAATAGTCCAAGAATCCCTAAACAATGAGCAGTTACAGACTAGTCCAAGAATCACTAAACAATGTGCGGTTACAAACTAGTCCATGAATCACTAAACAATGTGCGATTACAGACTAGTCCAAGAATCTCTAAACAATGAGCAGTTACAGAATAGTCCAAGAATCCCTAAACAATGAGCAGTTACAGACTAGTCCAAGAATCACTAAACAATGTGCGGTTACAAACTAGTCCATGAATCACTAAACAATGTGCGATTACAGACTAGTCCAAGAATCCCTAAACAATGAGCAGTTACAGACTAGTCCAAGAATCACTAAACAATGTGCGGTTACAAACTAGTCCATGAATCACAAAACAATGTACGGTTACAGACTAGTCCATGAATCACTAATCAATGTGTGGTTACAGACTAGTCCAAGTAAGACTAGGCACAACAATGGTTGTTGCTCCACTGCGTTAACTGTAGAGATACATGCACAAAGTATCAATCATACTTGCATAAAATATCAATCATACTTGCACAAATTCCCAACACCTCAATCCCTGGAGTAATTACGTGGGGAATACTTACATAATGGATTCCGTAGATTTTGGCTTGATGAAAATGGCGATTGGGTAAAGTCCTGCCACCTGCAGTCGCTTGATGGCATTACCACTAACATCCAGGATACAGTGTTTGCCCTGTAACACAATACATACACATGTCCAATTACTGCTTCAATGCATCTTACAACCCTCATAACTGGCATTCTCACAAAAAGTTTCCATGACGTGAAGATGTAAAATCAAAGTATCTCTACCACAAACTGATATCCGGAATATTCAATAACAAGCTCAACATAGGAATGTGGGGAAAATGGACACAAGGGGCCTAAATACAGTATCTGAGGCAACACAATATATCATCATGAGCAAAATAACAACGATCTTATTAGCAGAAGTCTTTTGATTCTCTTAAAATCAGTGAGCAGACCAGTGCCAATGGGATTTTACTGAAAAATCATTCACAGTCCTGGAATATATTTCATGTGTAAACCACACTTGACTGGATCAAGGAAGATGATCAGATCATCAAGTGGCTTTGAAGAACAGTGGTATGTATGCAGAAATATCTTTCGTTTTTCCCCATCTCTCAGTTTTTTTCGTTTTTCCCCATCTCTCAGTTTTTTTCGCTCTTCTATTTTTTTTCTTCAGGAGAGCTACTGATCAATCTCCTCAAAACTATCAATGCAATAGAGGGTGATACTTGAGTGACCAATCTCACACTATTCACACAAAACAGAATCCAGGACAGTGATCAAGAGCTCTCGCCTGTTCTACGAACTCTGGTGACTGCTTTCCTCCTTACCTTCTCTGCGACTTCCTTGACGGAGGCAACACTCGTGCCGTACAGGTTATCGTTATATTGTCCTGCCTCAATGAACAAATGATTCTGGATGTCTCTCTCCATCTGTTCTCGTGACGACACAAAATGGTAGTCTCTTCCATCTACTTCATAGTCTCTCCTCGAACGAGTTGTATCTAATAAAATAAGAATTGACAATCTGGTAGTTACATGAAGCTAAAGTTGCTCACACAGCAATATACACACCAAATTTTTTAGGATAAATTATTTGCCACCTTCCTTCCACTAAGACTTACACTGAGTTGTCTCCCTTTTTGTACATCCATTGAAATGACACTGGTGATTGTAAAGGATATCCAGCAAAAGCTTGAATCGCAATCTTCAATTCAAATCAACTGTCCAGTGCCTAGCAAGATCAGAAAATGAAGACCTCTGTTTCAAGGACCTTGATCATGTCTTTTTCCTACGAAGTAGGCTACCATTTGCAAACTGTCCGGTAATGAGTGAGGGAGTCCATCCGAATCTTTCGCCGGCAAAATAAGGAGAACCGTAGACATTAGAACCTTGATTCTTGGCATGAATGTGCATTAGGGCATTGTTACCAGCAAGTTCTGAGCTGACCAAATTCTGATGAAAATTTGATTTATAATTATTTATTGATGGCTCAGCGAGTGCACTGTCATGCCCATCAGGAACCCTTGGCTGTATGTTTCACTGTGATTTTTGAAGGTTCCTGATACGGCATATCACGTTGGACACACCGGTTCTCGTAAAATCACCGAAGTTAAGCGACTTTGAGCCCGGTCAAGACTTGGATGGGTGACCTGGTGCTGTACTGCTGGGCTGATAAGTGTCCAGGGTAATAGGAACTGAGGGCAATAATAGTTGCTACGGTAATGACTCACCAGCGGTCACATCTGGGAATGTTAATAGTACCCACTGTCAATTAGAGACTGCTCTATCAGTTCTCTCACGGTAGCACATAGGGCCCCCAAGTCATCTCTCGAGTACACACTTAAATCATATCAAACCCTACTTTGTAGGTCCTGTGACGTTAGTCACACTGCCATGTATCATGAAGGTATGGTTATATAGTTGAGATTTCAATCAAATAATTACCCCAAATTGTAAATCTAATTCTTCTCAATTTACATGCATGTAATAAATTTGAAAAATTCTTAGATTTGCCAGAACAATTAATTCCCTCAATATTGTTTGGCAAGTGGGCATTCTGTGAGTGAGTTATTAAATGAGATGTAATGTGTCTAACACCAAGAACAAAGGAACGACATGATACTTACGAGGAACACAGATTCCAAACTTGTCTGGAAACTCGGACACCAAGTCATCGTTTATCCGATCTTTCAATGGTCCGAGAATGATGACTGGTCTTGTGTATTTCACTGTGACAATTGGAATGACAAAATGGCATGAAGTGTATACTTGGATCCAAAGTCTACCTCTATCCATATCAAAATCAACACATCCAGAGGATTTTTTTAATAATTCAAATATTCACAGTCTATGACAAACCGAAATTGAAAATTTTAATTGATATCTTGGTTGGCAGAGTTTGTGGTATTTTTCTCCTAGTCTATCCCAAATGTCAATAAGATCCTAATGTTCAAATATTGTGAAATAAAGAAGTTATGTAAAATGTTTTTTTTCTGTTTCCCAGCCTCAAAGACTTCAATACAGTGTACGGTAAGCCCTCTAATAATTCAATCCCCCTATTAAAATTCAATCACCCCAATTCTGGGGAAATATTTCAATCAGCTGTTCTAATAAATTTAATCACAAGGCCTGATTCAGGCCGTTTTTGAACCCATTACAACAGATTTGGGCACCATGTATTTGGGCAGGTGAAACCAATACCAATGAAATTACTGTTGCCAAATATTAAGCTATCAGGCTGTATTTAGATCATTTAATACTCCCACAGCTTCCATGGGCTTCAACAGTCCCACATCGTGGCCTATTTCACTATAGCTTATCACACTCTGCGCCGTGTGTGGGTGCCCAAACTAGATCAGGCCCTGGATCACCCCGAATTTTGATTTAGTACGGTAATTCCCCTAATAATTCAATCACAGGAAGTTCACCTTTTAACTCTGTTATTCGAACACAGAGAAGAAGTAACATTCCCATCCTTCATTCAAATTGAAGAAAAGTCATATAATGACAAAATGGGACACTTTGTATTTGGTGCCATCAAGAATATTTCCAGATAAAAGCCATTTTTGCAGCACTTCCGGTGATCGAATTATTAGGGGAATTACCGTAGTGCAAAATTAGTGAATTATTAGAGGAATTACTATATTACAGAATCCAAACTTACATTCTTGTTGAACTACGGCTTCATACGACAGAATGGCTTCCTCTGTAGAAATTAGAAAACGTACTTAGTAGGACAACAATTCAAGAAAAACATCTGTGTATGTATAGAGATGTATATGAGCATCTTCAAAATTCAACGAGTTAAATTAAGACTGAAATGGAATTACAGATAAAACTAATAAATATAAAGTCATTTTGATGAATACTTCTTCTTAATTTTTATTTTGAAACAAATTGATTCAATGAATCAGATTATTTTGATAATATGAGTAATCTTCAAATTATATGATGATAAAATGAGCATGGTTGAACAACGAAGACAGCTCACATAATATAAATTCAGAATCACAAACAAGTATTAAATGATATGTATAATCATGCTGTGCAGACACCCGAATAAATGATAGTGCAGCCCGTCAACTAACCCAGGGTTGTAACAGCAAACAGAAGATACATAGTCACGACTTTTCATAACCCAACAGGACCATTTTTCATGACTTCTGTGGTATGAAATAGTCAGGAAAACTTATAAAATTACAAAGGCCAAAGGAAATTTGCCAATGACTTAAAAAATATAAAATTCCTGACTTTGTCATGATGAGTCAGGACTTCGTATTCATCACTGTTCAGGTTTTTCATGACTGTACCATCCATGCTGACCATGCTTGTTTTCAGAATATATGTTGACAATGGTTGGAAGATTTGACCATCAGGACCCATTCCTTGTCACAGGGTTCATACATCTTCATCATGAATCATCAGTTTTCAATAACTTTTCATGTTCATTCAAAGGTTTTCATGGACTATTTATTGCATGAAGGAACAGCATTTTAAACATCGTCATAGTTTATTCTTAAATCCAAAATCCGAAATGGCACAAAAGTCTTCTATCTCACTGCTTCTTTTTTTCATATTGTTTGAGGTAAACTTTTGCTGATAGAAAAGTGGAACGACCACAACAGAAATTCCAACAGTTTTTGAGGCAGTTTGACAATTTTGTTTCATTTTTCAAGGCTTTTCAAAAGTGTAATTTACAACACTTCAAGTTTTCAAGCCGGTATACAAACCTTGGACTTTGGTTAGCCATCACTGTATCACTCAACAACCAACACAACAACTGATCTGTTAATGACATGCATGATTTCTCTAATTTGGGGTTTGTTTCCGATTGTTGCCACTTTTTCCCGTAAGTTTGTAACATCAAAGTGAATAACGTGTGCAGCCACAATGATTTTTTTAGTTGAGAGTTGAACATGAAATAATCAACAGGGTTTTCAGTTTTTGAGCGATCGAAAAAAAACAGCGAACATGAAATATATGTTTACTTACGAAAACTAGCCTCACTCTCACCATGTTCACTGACACTTCCATTCGCTGAAATTTGGGTAGATAAAAAGCATACTTGTACTAGAATACAATGGGTAAAAAAAAAATGTTCCAGTTATCTCCCTTTGGTAGCCATTTTGTTTCTCTCCTATTGAGCAATTCTCCTTTTTTTCGGCAACAGGGCTACAGAGATCTTTTTTCCTCACTTATCACACCCTTGCTTCATCTACATGTATTTGACGCAGGTAATACAAATGAGTTTTATTGATTTTATTAATTATTAAGAAACATTCGAAGTTAACGATGAATACTGTGATGAGGGTGGTTTACACACTTGTATTAGGATACATAATGCTTCACATTCACTTCTTACACCACAAGTAAATCATAGAAATGCCAGCTTTAAAGGAATTTCAACTGAAATAAATGATCAATCCACAAAACAAAAGCAAAGAACTCTATCCCGTCATTGGAATCCCCATTGTATAAGGCTGAATTAACTAATTTTTTCGCTTCACAGGCACCACCATGTCATTGTTTTAGCGGCATATCAACCATTTTAATAGGCGACGGCAAAAATCATGTAGAATCTTTATTGTTTTTAATATTTCTTTTTTGGTTTTTACACATTTCTCTCCCAAAGTTTCGCCAAAATAATGTGGTTTTTATTTGCAGGAAAATACATTTGAAGGCAGACTCATCCAGTAACTAAATAGGAATGTGCTTACAGGAAGGCTTTCCTGAAAGTCATGTGGTTGCTTTTTAGTCAATAAACATAGTCAGTTTTTCCCACCTCTTACATATCTCACCAATTCAAATAACATTGCATCTTTTTGTCAGAAAACGATGGGTATATTTGGTCTTTTTGTCAGAAAATGATGGGTATATTTGGTCTTTTTGTCAGAAAATGATGGGTATATTTGGTTTGTGTGAATGCAATTTTTTTTTCATAAAGTGCCTGTGAAGCTAGAGATTAATTTTATTCAGCTAAACAAAAAAAAAACAAAAAAAATCTCTGCAATTTTTATTCATTGGTGAATTAAACTCTCACAAAATAATAATAAAACATGCAAATATTAAGATAACCATGCATAATAATACTAATAATAATAATATGCACAGGAGTTATAGATGCATGGACTCTTAAATAAAATACTGATCAGCATGCTAATAGGTTAGATCTTTCCCCATGAATATCAAGTTAAATTGATGGCATTACAATGACAACATAATGAGGAATTCACAAAAACAGTGATGAGATCGAAAAAATAATATTGACAATGATATGTGGAGGGGGTGTGAGGTTAATGGAAAATTTTTACCTTTCGGGGATGCATCACCTTCAGCTGTAAAAGATCAAAAGAAAAACAATTTTGAAATTGATCAAGGTAGAACAATTTTTTCCAACAAATTAATGATTTTGAAAACATTTTCATAGTGCTTACATACTTGGTTGTGTTAGTACTCGTGATAAGATTTGAGACTTATAATATCGACAGAAAAAGACAAAAATTCTTTCAAGACATAAAACTTTCACATGCGCTATTTCCCCCCCACTTCTCTTCAAAATCAACATTGATGTGATCAGGAATTATTTTAACTAAGCTTCAAAGTTTGAAGTCACACCAGAAACTGCCAGAATGTTCTTGCTTGATTTAAATGTAACACAAGGACAGAACAGTAAAACCACTGAATTGTATAGCTGTAATATCACAAGAAACCTGCATCAAGGGAGAGAACTCACGTTCATCAGCACTGACATCCTCACCACCACTCTGGTCTTTACTCTTCATAAAAGGAAATCTTCGTGAGAAAGAAAAGTTTTTCTTCCTCTTCTCATTTGTTGATGCCTGAAATGTGAAAGGGCAGCAAAACATGAAAATAACATTCTTACATCTGACCTGAAATAATAATCAGCTCCGCAATGCTTTAGTCATATACAACTGATAACATTTTCACATTGTCAGTCCTTGAGGAAATGTCCTTCCATGAATATTTCTTTGCGCAAGAACTGTGTATGCTGATAAAAAATATGTTTTTGTAATATTACAAAAATCCGGTTGACATCCACATTCAGTCAGTATTTTACAGAATTCATACAGAGCTATAACACTGCATTATTGATTATCATGACAACAACATATCAAACAATGGCCGCGCTGTATTTCATTCGTAACATTTTCATACACAAGTTAAATTCTCCATTCCCACTTTGAATTCGCCTTGATATATAAGCCTGCCGGCCATGTTCAAAAGGAATCATAAATAGCCACGAAAAATTGTTAACCTCAAATACATTTGAATTTCAAAATATGCCCTATGAGTGGATTATTATTGATTGGCTTTACTATGTATCTGGCCACACCTACCACCACAGGAGGAATGACGGAACTACTGTGAGAATATCTCGCCCTACACGCAGTTGTTGAGTATGTTCTGTTTGACTCGTCTCCGGTTTGTAGATAAAATTTACACCTCGGATTTAAATGCCTTTGATGCTCTGATCCGTCAAACCATAAACATGTCAAAGCCAACTTGTGTATGAAGATGGTTTGTAGCAAACCAAAGCAATTGTTTATGGTTAAATTGCTTGTAATCTCTCTTTCAAACCAGTTATTTACTCAAATTCAAAAATTTGACTGATGGACATTTTCTTTTTGCCAATATCTTTAGGGGGGAGAGGGGGGGGATTTTTGGCTTAATGTCACACTCAAGGTTGTTTCACTCATATGGTGACAGTCAGTCTGGTTGGTGGAGGAAGCCGGAGTACCTGAAGAGAACCTCCGCCCGTCGGCAAGTAACTGACAAACTTCCATACATGGACCAGCTAGGCTCGAACCCGTGCCGGTTCAGCAGTGTGAGGCTAGCGGTCACCAGCGAAGCGCCTTAGACCACTCGGCCACCGAGGGCCCCCTATCTTGTAGAGTTGCCCAATTGTGAACAGTTCTGAGCAAACAGGGCCGAATGTTGACAAATTATTTTCTGGAATTGTCTTCTAAAGCGTTTTAAAATGTGTGCGAGACTACTGTATGGTTAAATTGCAAGTTTTCCCTTAGGAAATCATGCTCACCCGATCATTTCCCCCTCTTCCTGTGAACTTGACGTTCTTCAATCGGGCTCTCTCCTTCCTTTCAACTCTGAAAAGGTTAGATTATAGAGCAGTTAGATGTGTCCATTAGCTGTGCAAATGCTATTAGCGGAACCTTAATCATGCCAAAGTGCTGAGAACCCCTCGGCCTTTAAAGCGCATCTAAAGAGAGGCCTGGTTCAAGAACAATTGTATTCTGGACTGGTACAGATTATTTCATGGCTCATAATCTGAAATAGGAATGTCCACTGCGAGCACATGAAAGCATGATGAACTGGGCAGTGGTCACTTAAGTTTGCAGTGACCTGGTCAAAGAATAGGTTCATGTCACATTTTTGCTAGGGTTCTGGTTCACAGGTGAGCGTTATATACATGTAGTCGTTCTGTAAACTATCCAATCAAGTCTAAAGCACGGTTTGTTAAAATTGAATCAAATCTTGAAAATAATTTCATGTATTCTCCAAATTATTTCATTTTACCCCAACCTAAATATATATACCAAACAATGCTATATATATTCACCTATGTTTACTGGGAATGATCCCCATGCCTTCTTCTTCCCCCTCTGGAGTAATCCGTTTGGCTTGCCACCATTCGTCATCGCTAGCATTGGTCACGTGTAAAATATCTCCATATTTGAAAGCCAGACCCTTTCCAGGAAGGCCGCTGTCTTTTGTATGGTCGTAATCGAATAAGGCTCTGAAAAAGACAGATATTATAAACTGAACAGATGTATTTTCATCACTCTTCTCATAGATCAGTTGACTATAGCAGGAAGAGGTGTAACTTTTGAACAGTTTATTTAAGTTAAAGAAATGGGAAAACATTAATTCGATAAACCTGGAGTCATCCCAGGTAGCTTTTCAATCCAAGATGAGATCACAGCAGAGATGGTAACATCTGGGTGGGTTTGGCTTATTTACACTAAAGATGGCTTTCGACCATGGCTGGTAAATGATATATGTCGACAAGTGCCAATGGGTCAGGAGCCTTACTTGTCAGAAAGGATGGTGTAATTTCGTCTTTAATTTAGATTGAATGGATAGGATTTAACATCGCTTTGAATAATTTTTTAGGCATATCACGGGAGTGTGCCGACATGCGACAAAGTGGTCCCATAGCCGCCATTTTATAGTGCTGTCTCAATGAAGCACCATGCCATAGGCAGACATGATACTTCCCCCAGACACATTATCCTGACACTGGGTCAACCAGTTCTTGATCTATCCTCTTAAATGCTGAGCACAAAGCAAGGTAGCATCAAGTTCCATTTTTTAAGTCTTAGGTATGACTCAGCCCGGGATTGATCCCAGGGCCTCCAGCTTACAAGGTGGACGCTCTCACCACTGGACTATCACAGTGCAGTTCCAGGAAATTAGACTTATTTTTTGCAGTGTGAAGTAGAGCTTCGCAGGAGGAGACATGTTGTCATGGCAAGATGGACCAGGCCGCAATAGATATTGGTTAGATATTGAATCATCAGGTAGGGGCTGTTCCAGAAAAAGGTACATGTACATGGGATGGGGGGGGGGGAGGCTACTTTTTTTTCTTATTCCAACCACCCATTTTCCATTTATCCCATCTTCCTAATGTTAAATGACTGTACACCACCAACCACACATATATCATTGAACTGAAAAATCTCACGCCCCTCCCCCCCCCACACACCATCCAATGTCCTTTTTTATGGAATAGCCCTGGACAATTACCTGACAAACAGACTTCGTTTCTGCGTTGTCCGTAAACTGCCAGTACTGGTGTTCATCATCTGCTCCCGCATATCGTGTATCTTCGTCTCAAATCTATTATACTCTGTAATGGACAAATGGAACAGTGACATTAAAATACATAATACGTACATTCATTTAATCATAACCTCTGCCACATGTGCCACTGAAATTTCCCACTATAACATTTGTGCGCCACTCAAATTTTTCAGAAAAGAATTTGACAAAATGGTCCAAAATCATTCAGATAATCCATTATTTCTTTGTTATTTCAATGATTTTAGAGTGATCAAGTTTATCAGAACAGCCGATTAAATTGTCCCAGATATTGGGGATGGTTGAATTTTGATTATTACGAGGATTATCATATTAAAATGCATATATAGATATAGCAATAAAGATATATTTACTTACTCACTCACTGTACAGTCACCAAAAAACTGATCTCATCCAATGATTTTTTAAACTTTCTTTCAAAACCAAAACGCCACCACTACTTCATGATTTGGAATTTCAAATAAAAACATAAATCTACTTGAAAAATAATATGCCTGAAAAATGTTCTTAAGTGCTGCTGAAAGAACAAATGATAAATCTATCATTCTAAACTTATCATGTCATTCGCACAAACTTTGGATGATTTCCCTGTATGTTACATCAGGAAAACACTAATACATGGCGCCACCTCAACTTACCTTCAGGTTTATACTGAGCAACTATATCCACAGTATCTCCTGTCCCTTTGAGGGCTGCCGCTGCCTCCTCATGTGTAGCTCTCCGCAGATCCACCCCATCCACCTATACACAAACACAATGTATTACGTGTAATTTCGTTATTGCATCTGACAGATATATTTTGATTACATAATTGTTTTGATACATGGTTGTTTTGATATCAGCCCGGGGTTTCAGCCCGAGTATACGTTGATTTATCAGCCCGAGGCCGAAGTCCGAGTGTAAGAGATGTAAATGAAGATAGATATTGCACAGAAAACCTCAATTCATCAATCTTACTGTAAAATATTACAGTGAAACCTGTGTAAACCAGCAGATTATAGAGTCAGTTATAACCTGTGTAAACCAGCAGATTATAGTGTCAGTTATAACCTGTGTAAACCAGCAGATTATAGTGTCAGTTATAACCTGTGTAAACCAGCAGATTATAGTGTCAGTTATAACCTGTGTAAACCAGCAGATTATAGAGTCAGTTATAACCTGTGTAAACCAGCAGATTATAGTGTCAGTTATAACCTGTGTAAACCAGCAGATTATAGTGTCAGTTATAACCTGTGTAAACCAGCAGATTATAGAGTCAGTTATAACCTGTGTAAACCAGCAGATTATAGTGTCAGTTTTGACAGGGTTCTGGTTTATCAGGGTTCAAAATACTTTAAATTTAAATATTGGTTCCATGGATACTGCTGGTATTAAGAGGTTGGTTGGTTTATCCAGGTTCGGTATTCAAGGGTTTCACTGTTATAACAATACCTCAATAAAATTTTGGAAAAGGAAAGCTGAGGTCATATACGACATGTAGCTGAGATCGTGACCGAGCTTGCCCCAACTCATTCGTTAAGCTGAGAGCTGACCATAATATCCAGCTGCATCACCACGGGAATCGTGACATCTGTAGCTATTTCTGATGCATCATGTATCTCATGTAACAGAGGGAGTGTCGAGTGCCATTTGTCAACTGACCAGAAATGCTTGTACCAGGGCAAATATCAATATGGTCTACTGACAATTTGGGTTGGCGAGTTGTTAACGGGATATAATCATGGACTGTCGAAAGTCCGACAATCCCTTTATAGACAATGTAGGGTCCAACCTCAGTGTTCTCGGCAAAGACACTTATATACACACATCATAATCAGTTGCAATCATCTCTGAGGAAATTCCTTTATGGTAACAGAATTTAATTTGGTGCAACAGGCACTGGTGTGAATGGAAAGTGTTGATGTTTTCGAAAAAATCAGCAGAACACCCTCAGGGCTTGTTTCTCCACGGGAATGTGATTCATGTAAAAAAAAAATTTTTACGGGAATCCAACAGATTCCCGTAAAACTTTAGCATATCTGTTTAGGAATAACAGCTTTGGATTCCCGTAGAGTTAGATTGCGAGAATCTGTTCGGATTTTCGTAAATTTTGACAAAAAGTAAGGTCGGACCCTCTTCATTGTTGTTGTTGTACTTACACTGACAAGTTGGTCTCCTCGGCGAAGCTCCCCGCTCAGGTCGGCAGGCCCGCCCGCCAAGATGAACGAGACAAAGATACCCTCGCCATCCTCTCCTCCCACTATGTTAAACCCCAGACCAGTGGAGCCCTTCTTCAGAATCACCTTCCGTGGTTCTCTGCAAAACACAGACAGGGAAAATAGCTTATAGTAGGAGTTCTACATTGAAGGTTCTGCCAAATACCCCCCTGTACACTTTACATGAAAACATATAGAAATGCTGTGTGAAGAACAAGTTGATTTTTTTTTTTCCACGAAAATTGACATCGAATTGGATGTAGTGAAAAACATATTGAAGCCCTAATGTCTGACCTGTGATCACGCCATATTATGATTACGATCACGTCATATAATATCTAATACTCTGATGTTGTATCGGATGTCCTATTGTACATGTAACATACTTTGCACAACAATTGGGTATGACATCATCATGATGATATGAACAAAGGGATTACATTTCAGCTTTGTGATGTTGGTGCCGTTACATTGTACATGTCACCTGAAACATTCATCACGATTGCTTGCAACTAATGATTGAAGGTAGTTCAGAGCGCATGGGGTGGGGGGGGGGGGGGGTTTATGATGGACTGGAGATGTACCCGGAACAGGTATACCTGTTCAGGCATGTCAGGCCTGTGCTGTAATATTTTCTATGGAAACCTATTAGGGGTTACCTAAAATCTCCTATGGTAACCTGAAATAGGTCCCCTAACGGGAAAATTAGGGTAACCTATGTTCACCTAGGGTAACCTGTTTGCTTGACGGCATCCAATTAACGTATTCCTTTGAAAAAATTTAAATAAACACATTATTTTATCATAAAATCATGTCTTTACTACTTTATTTTTATTCCCAATCCCATGTATAAGAACTGTGTATTAAGATTTGTATTAAGAGGTGAACTGGAGTCAAATAGCTTACCGAGTTTACTGAATTCCACCAGAATATAAATTTCCATCTGTTATTTATCTGTATTTAATCATTGAAAACTGCTGAAATGACGAGAGATTACATATGGATAACTTCTTGAAAAATGAGAAACCTGCTTGAATTCTGCAGATTTATCATCCATTGATCATGATAGATTTAGATTAAAAATATCACGAATTATCAAAAGTTTTTCGGAATTATTAACTTTTCGTTGCATAACAACAACAAAAACGTACGCGAATACCTTGTTTACATCACTTGTCCACCAACAATCGGTCAATGCGTGGTTGACGAACATCTTCTGAAGCACTTATTTATGACATCATAGGTCTTTTGTGCCTTCAAAATCTCTGTAATTCTTTCGTCTTTGTTGATTCTAAGAATTACTTTCTGTTTCGTTCTTTTGGATTATGGTACTGTCAAAGTTTCGACCACGTGCTCAACGTATGTTGTTCGTTTGAGAGGTACGAGTTTGCTCACGCTGCACATGCTATACAATCACAGATTCTATTGGTCAATTCAGTTAAAAGCGTCGACTCCGATTGGATTCACTATTGCGGAAGTTGAAAATGTACTCGTCATGTTACAACAACAACATGCGGTTACGACACGGTATGTGTTATCTCTTTTATCAGGACACCGGAATTCACTTGAACTGGAGACCCGATCATTTTTCTTTCACATATTAAAGATTTTAACCTTTATTACTACATTTTTGCGCCAGATGAACGATATGCATTACTTTAGGTAACCTGTTTTAGGTCGCCTAAAAATTCGTTTGGGCAACCTCCAGGCGAACGCGTTCGACCGTTCGCCATAACAGCACAGGCCTGCCTGTTCATCTATCTGGAACAGAACTGTCTGCAAATTATACATGCAGACAGAAACTGATGAAGATAAAACTTCAAATAAAGCAATTAATTTAGGAAACCTGGCAAACACAATATATTCTCTATAGTATTGAGCTTACCGTTGCAGCATTGTCTGTCCGTCTGTCATGTGTGGTATGAATTCAAATGCATAATGTCCAGTACAAACTCTCAGCTGGGAGATATTTCTATCACACAATGGTATGTCTCATAGCTAGGTGTGACTCAGTTCCCCTGAGATTTTCACAAGGTAATCCTTAACAATCATAACTACACGTACATGTAACAGTTAGCCTTGATCCACATGTAATTCTCACCAGGCAATCTAATAAAGATCTGAAAGAAACATAATCCCTTAAAAATCCTGATTTCCTGAGCTTCGCAACAGCCCACCCACTATATAGCTGTTATTGCATCCCAGATGTCCCTATTAAAACAATTCAGACATAAAACAAAAATATAGTTAAAAGCATGACAACTGCTAAGTTAAATAATATGGCTGTTTTGTTCCCATTAAAGCAAGGGAAACAGCTACCCCTGAAAATATGTGATATTGTTTTTATTTCAAGTTAAATGTACCAGGTGGTACATGTACACTGAGGCTAAAGAAGAGTACCACAATCTTGTGTGAAAAATTGTTTTTTAAATAAATTTATGAAATTTTCATATTTTAGGACTGCATTAACATCAAAAAGTTCCAGGTTAGTCCAGAGATAAAATTTTCCATCTCTGTTTGAAAACAAATTATTTTGCCGATATTGCAAAGTGATTTGAGGCTCCATCGGATTATTATTTGTTTGTGAGCTGTACAATGGAATACCTGTAAGTTTTATTCTTCAGGGGGAGAAAACCTCGAGAAAATATATGGAGATGCAAGTACCAGGATAGAAACATGACCAACTGATTTTTTGGTGGGATGGGTGTCTGCTAAAATCTGTAAAGACTAATTTAAGCCACTGTTGAGGTAGCGAACATGACAGATTAGCGATTATGCCATGTATACCAGTAAAAACCATCCCTGTATGACAGCTTTGTTACATCGTCTGACAAGACCTGAGGTTTTCCCCTTCAAATGTGGTGACATCCAGCCACTGTTACACAAGACTGTGGTTAATTACAGCGGCCTACTCATGCCAGAGAGGCACTGCTGTCAGAAGAATTAATTGTAAAGTCACAGACAAATGTATGACCTAGCTATGGCAGAGCAAACCATAGCACATGTTCATGTGGATAGGCCTGGCCCTGAATTACCCAGTTATTGCATCTAGTGTGCAGGAATAGGCAACTTGCATGTTGATTTTTATTAGCAGTGAAAAGATCAAACTATATTGAAGTTAGACTTCCAAAATAGCAACCTGCTCACTGGGCTGATTATTCTACCCCAGCAGACAAGTGAGTAGAATTTGACGTCGTTTTCAACATTTTTTCAGTCATATCACGACGGTGCCTATATGTGCCAGAACATGAGAGTGTGCACAGTTCCTATTATCCTGGACACTGATCAGCCCCGCCAGTACAGCACCCGGTCACCCATCCAATATTGACTGAGCTCAACGTTGCTTAACTTCGGCGATCTAACAAGAACCGGTGTGCCCAACGTGATTCGCCATACTAGACAATCGCTCTGATAGAATGTAATTTCCAGGTGGAGCTCAGACGAGCGAGAAGTTCAGTAAATTAATCAGATGTAAGCTTAATCAAAATCTCAAGTTCAACCACCAAATTTGTTTGTTTCATGACTAAACAATATATCCTATGATTTGCGAGATAAAACAATATTTATAGGTATAATTTATTATGAATCATTATGCATCAATAAAAAAGTAGTTGATTTTGACAAAATGCCGAAACCCGATTCGAGTAAAAAATACTCAAAATTTTGACAAATAAGGGGGACGGTGTATGGAGATGAAAGCTAGTCATCACACCTGATAATGTTAATTTCAAGACTTTTTGCTCAATATTCTATAAAACAATGCTCTACTGATTCAATGACATAACACTGCAGTGGTGAGCTTCGGAAATACACATTCAACAAGGTGACTGCTCAGGTATTTCCTATGGTTGTGTCAATAAGGAAACACAGGTACCGCGGACTAGTTTGAGGTCACCCCGACCTTACTCTCAGGGCTGATCTATTGGACACGCCTCAGGTGAGATGACTACAGGTAAATACTCAGCTATGTACTTCCTCTACACCTACATACATTATGTTCAAAATGATAATACCTGCCCACCTGTCCAAAACAACCTAAAATTGACCAGGGCAAGTCTTTGGTAACCCCTTCACTCACACATGCGAAATCCCATTTTTAGAATGGACAATTTAAAATTATTGGTATGGGTAAGTCACCTTCAACTTATTTTGACCCTTGAATTATTGTTACTCATGGAGTCTACAAATAGTATCCATGTTGATAAGAGAATAAATCCCCCCCCCCCCTCCCCCTCCTTCACACCTCCTCCACTCTATATCCAGTGATGTCACTTCATGGAAGTACATGTAGATGACCACAAGTGACATTTTATGTTTCAAGAAAAGAAATAACATGGAAAGATCGCTGTTTTGATCATTTAAGGTCATTGTAGGGGGTAACATGAAGCTGCGCTATCGAAACCCCTCGGCTCTGAACCCCAGCTATTATAATGTAAGGGTGTCTCTACCAATTGATTGGCTTGTGGGAAGAAATATTTACCCCTGGTATTGTAAGTGTACTTTCTTTGAAAAAAAAGAAAAGTTTTCCTCCCCTTAAATTAATTTGTTTCTGGAATAAATTCAAAGAGCTGTATCGATGTCGCACCAAAACAACAGTACACATGGCTAGATAAATACAGTACATGTATACTAAATGGCACATGTATGTCATTTTCAAAACAGATTTGCAAGCATTCTTTGCATTGTCTAAGAAAATAAATCAATAAATCAGTCATCCAATCAATAAATATATGTGATACTATACTAACATGATATAGAAATAATATGCAAACTTAACATAGGAATTAGTGGATTTTGTTAGACAAGGGGCATACTTTCTGACACGACTCATTTTTGATAGGCATCTAGTGTCATTTTCAAAACAGATTTGCAGGCATTCTTCGCATTGTGTAAGAGAATAAATCAATAAATCAGTCATCCAATCAATAAATAAATGTGATAGTATACAAACATGATATAGAAATTATATGCAAACTTAACATAGGAATTAGTGGATTTTATTAGACAAGGGGCATAACTCTGCAAAATACTTTCTGACACGACTCATTTTCGATAGGCATCTAGTTCAGGTCAAGAGAAACAACTGTATCACGTTAGGATGTTGTATATGGAACGGTTCTGAAATTATCACAATAAATCATAAATGGATTTTTATTTGTAAAAAGGGGCATAACTCTGCAAAATATTGTCCGAGATGACTCATTTTCGATAGGCTTCTGATTTACGTGAAGATAAATAGATGTAACAAGTTTGGTTGCCATGCATGAAACGGTTCTGTAGATATCGCGGTAACGGATTTTATTAGACAAGGGGCATAACTCTGCAAAATACTTTCTGACACGACTCATTTTCGATAGGCATCTAGTTCAGGTCAAGAGAAACAACTGTATCACGTTAGGATGTTGTATATGGAACAGTTATGAAATTATCACAATAACAAATCATAAATGGATTTTTATTTGTAAAAAGGGGCATAACTCTGCAAAATATTGTCCGAGAGGACTCATTTTCGATAGGCTTCTGATTTACGTGAAGATAAATAGATGTAACAAGTTTGGTTGCCATGCATGAAACGGTTCTGTAGATATCGCGGTAACGGACGGACGGACGTACGGACAGCCGTACATGACGACAATACCCCTAGGCCAAAGTTGGCCGAGGGGTAAAAAAGGAATGCCTTCCACCTTCTATTGACAATCCTACTTTCATGCAGTTATCTATTGTTCAGAAAAGTTATATATGTATTATTGAAAATCCACCATTCTAGATTCATTGTTGTACACAGACAGAGTATTGTTCTATATTGTCTCGGGACGCTCACATGAAAGTTGGACCAGCTTTGAGGAACCTATCTTTTTTCAGCTTCAATTCCATACAAACAGATTATCAGAAGAGTGATGTGAAGACAATCTATTCGATTCTGGCATGGGCATCATTCTGAACCATACAAGTTTGTTCTGAACAACGTTCAGTTCATGTTTTCAGGTAAGTTATCTCCCTTGACCAATAACATGTATCATATATCAACCTTGAAATTGTCCTTAATGTGATGTTACACGAAAAATTGGGGGTAGCTGTGTTAGTCTGTATGGTATAAATAAATAACAAAGGGTTGCACCTTTACGACTGACTAAGTTTAATGGTCACAAGCTTTTGCAGATAGTGGATATCTGCTTCATCAGGTGAAGTGATGAAGCAGATATCCACTATCTGCGAAAGCTCTTGACCATTAAACTTAGTCAGTCTTAAATGTGCCACCCTTTGTTATTCATGAAAGTGTTAGAACTGGTCAACCATTGTGGTGTAATGAATATATCAGATCTTGAAGCATAACATACTATTTGTTACCTATCACCATGCCTACATGTATCTAAAGAAGCACAGACTTCCTTGGTTATACATGTGTATCTACATAGTGACTTTAAAACGTAAAGTTGGTGGTAAATGATTTATCTTTCATGTATTATCTTCTGTTAATTGTTCAGGAAGTTATATTACTGAAAAGTTACCTATGGATATAGACTCATTGTTGTACCCAAACAGACTATTGTTCTCGTGAATCTTACATTAAAATGGACCAAATAATCAAAGAAACCTGGAGTGAAATCTAGTCAATATAAATATTCACAACATCATCAAGCTCAATCTGATATTCATCTACATGCAGTCATGTCCCACCTCTCAAATAAGATCTTCTGGCCCGGGGCTATTCTACTTCATCTGCACGGATAACCTTATCATACTGAGGATCATAAACTAGATATACCAGTTTTATGGTCAAATCATTCATAAACAATCTACAAATGTACATATATACAAACAGGACTGGAGCACAAGTCAAAGGGTATCAGTCTGGCAATCTCCTTAATGTGTCTATAATACAATCTATCCAGTCCAGACAGGCTGACAGTTCATGTGGGAAATACCCTAAAAATTGATTTTCAACATACAGCTCAATATATGTCTAAATTCTGGGTATTCTTTAGCATTGTAAAACTCTAATTTGAGGTGAATTTTTAAATGGAAGTAAAATTGCCCTCAGTTGTTCCCAGATTACTATGCTCTCATTGTTCAAGCAGATTTTCATACAATTTATAGGCTTGAAATATGCTAGTGAGACAATATCTGGACCTCAATTCCTCGGTCTTTAGCCCTCCGATTAACCTTCGAGCACAACAGCAAATTCGAACTAGAATCACATGAACCTATGTCATTCTGATGGGTTGAAAAACTATACAGCAGAGAAAAATTATGGATTTTACTGCACAACAAATAGGCAGTTCAACCTGCAGTTTACAGGTAAATATATCTGATATTATAACTGGTATGGAGAACCACAACCGTCTATGGTAAAATATGGCTGTAAATGGATATTTAGACACGGTCCCTAATAAGCACCAGATCCATTGGTATTACCTAAACTATACTAAGAGTCTGTGTCATTTACACAATGAATTAATTATTGATGCTCATCATGCATGAAACCTACACATGCCAGGGGCTTTAACAGCTTAGTGCAGGAGTAGTGACCTTAAAACAGAGAGGCACCCGATGAGTGGGCCTGCTAAATATGCTGTTGCCAAAAACTTGAAATCTGATATTTCGGTCTTGTAAGTAGAGTATCGGATAGCCAGCTGCATGTACTCACATTTTTTTCTCAATTTTGATTGAGGAATTTAAATTTACCCATAAGATTTGCCTTCCATTTTGCAGTATAAACGTCAACATTTTATTACGGTTTCATGTTCCAACAAATGAGTATTTCCACCAAGTAATCTAGCTAGCCATAGAAAATGTTGACTGTACAAGGCAAAAGCCTGTATGCAGACATCCACTAACTTGGCTTGGTCATTTTGGTCAGCAGACATCTGTTTGCTTACTCGCCCAAGACCAAATATTAGGCGACAGGTTGGTCACTTGTGAAGATTTTACTCTCCCGAAGGCCTGAATGTGACATGCTCAGAACTGGCTCTGTCCATTGTTATTGTGCTAATGCGGACAAGCCAATCAGAACAGTATTAAAGTGATAAAAAAATTGTGAAATATTATCTATAAATGATATGCTAAAATAAGTAATATTTCTCACATCGATTGCATCTTCATGGAAGTTTCTACATATACATGTAGCATGCTAGTCCGTCTTCTGGATTATGCCAATAAAGTATGTGCTCCCGTTAGAGCGCTTATTGATTTTATTTGTGAAGAAGGGAACAAAAGGCACCACTCTATCTTACTGAAAGCATGTAGAAATTACAGCCCTTCAACAAATATTGTATTAATGGTTCTATTTCCAGACACTCAATCTTACCGAAAAAAAATATAAAAAAATGGCGGCATTCATATTTTCTCTTTATACCAATGAGAAATGATGGCTAAGCCTAATTTATAAATAGGCAAAGCCACGACATTGACAGGCACTAGTGGAAATTAGCGAATACACACACACGAAAACCTCCTAAATCTTGGGCAGAAATGAGATCGGACATTTTCTGGCATGTTCATAGTAAATACAGATGACTGTTCCGAGGTTTTCTGCTGTGATTTATCACAAGAATACTAAGCCTAGACTTCTGTACATGTCTGTATAGATGTTGAGACTGACTTCCATGCTAATTAGCTGGCATGATGAGAAAGGGCTTTCCATTCAAACCTTTGTAAATTACTCAACATACATTCATGGAAAATAGAAATGCCTTACAGCTTCATGTAACTGGCACTCTTTGGTCAACTTACGGACCATAAGACCTTCGTTGAAAGCAAAATATATCGTATTCACTCACTCACAAAACATTTAGCTAGCTGTCTTATAAGATGGTCAGTACACGGTGTCAGGCCAATTTAACATTACGCTTACATGTAGCATGCAACATTTCAGTGAATGACAATTCGTAAAATGGTGGGTATGACATCTCAGCAGATGACATTTCTGCAGCTTTATTTCACAGGTTAAATTAAGATAATAAATAAAGATCTTCAGATTTTTTTTCCTAACAAATAGATACACTATAGCGCTACCAAGCTGTACAATTTTGTAGTGATTATACAAATGAACTAAAAGTTTAACCTTACTCAGCATAAAAACATTTAAAGACATTCCCCTTGCATCACATACTGTAATTACTATTGTTAGTTATTAACCCGATTCAATTGACCTGAGAAAATCCGAAGTACAAGCTAGCACATTCAGTCTATATTCAATATGTTTTTGACATCGGAAGAGTTTCACTCTTGCATGCCCTGTCCGAAAATGTAATTTTTGGGATGCAATATTTACCCTTGACTAACTTCTATCTTGGTTCTACAACAATCTAGGTGAATACAGATGAAAAGGAGGAATTGCCTGCAGAACTAGAGTTGGTTCAAGCTGAAGCCAACTCAATAAGGGACTAATATCCACAGCATCAGTCGCCTTACAAAGGCGGTCGCTGCTTTAATCAGTCAAAATGATCCAACTGAGCGGCCTTGATCCCGGCTTCACCCCATCTGTCCAACATGTCAGACAAACAAATTATCTTCAAGGAGAATCGAATCAGTTGCCATGGTATCATGATCACAGGAAAGTGGAAGAATTCAGAAAATATTCCCTCCACACCAATCACCCATGGATGTACAATGTACTCTGTTTCTTTCGAACTGACACCCACTGGACCAATGACATCCCCAAAAGAACCAACAACACCCAGCGACAGAGACTTGGGGGCGGTATTTTGGTTTAATGTCAAACTCAAGGTAATTTCACTCATATGGTGACAACCAGTTATAGATGTTACCCGAAGACAAACACTGCCCATTGGCAAGTAACTGGCCAACTTTCACACATGCATCAGCAGGGCTTGAATCTATGTGATCACCAGCGAAATATCTTACACCACTCGGCCACCCAGGACAAAGATGAACATATTGTAGGTAAACACAGACATGAAGACAATGCTTCCATCGATGGTCTAAGCCCAACACCACATATGTGTGCAGTGGAAGTTCATTAAGCCTAGGCTTTACCATTCTGGAGTAGCTCTACTAAAATGGTGATGAAAGGGACAACTTAGACCCAGTGATCCCCAATCTCACTGTAGTACGATATATGATCACATCCATGTGTCATGCAGGTTTGGTGCTCCAAGGAAAAGTCATACTTCAGATAAATAAATGATGCCAAATCGACAGCATTTGACCTGGTGACCTGAAAAAATGGGTCAATCTCAATAGTTTCGATAGGCTACTGTTTCATGACAACATGCATGTAAGTTTGGTGTACCTACACATATTTATTCTTGAGATACATGTATGAAGGTAATGAGAAAACAGAGATGAATGAATAGAGTGAGTGAGTGAATAGAATTTAACGTCGCTTTGAACAATATTTCAGCTATACCACGATGAACCAACTAAGCACCACCCAGCCCAGTTGTGTTCCTGCTACTTCAAAGAAGCAGCATGGAACCAGACACCCTCCATCCACCCTATAAAACACTGAGGACAGCGCACAAGACACAGACAGGACGCCTACATGGTACAATGAAGACAAGTGATATTACAGTGTTAGACATCACATTATCAAGTTCCTGTTGCTTCTCGGCAAAATGCATTGAAGCAACAGGAACCTGAACCCACCCACCCAACCACCCGCTGAATGAATGGATGTATCCATATGATGACAATACCCAAAGACCACTTTTGGCTGTAGTCTATGATCAGATGTGTGTCTTATGTAAGTTCAATAAGTTTATGCCTTATTATACTTGAAATATGGTGGGAATAAGCAGCCAGTGACAAGTGGACAAATTCGATCCAGTGATCCAGAAAATAAAAGGTAAATCTCACAGATTTTGGATAGGCTTCTGTTCTAATTACACAATGTGCATTTGTAAAGTATTAGTTTGGTACTGCTAGGCATAGTTTTTCTTTAGACATTGGGGTAAGAAGCAATTTGTTGAAATTGACAGTTTGACCTGGTGACCTGAAAAATCTTAAATCTCGCGGAGTCCCCAAAGGTTGCTCTGTGGTCACCGCATGCATGTGTGCTGTGAGTTTGGTGCTCCAAGGCATACTCATTTCCAAGATACAGCGGTAAAAAGAAAATGAAGACAGATGGATGGACATTACTGACATGATGATAATACCCAAATATGAATTTGGCCGAGGCATAATAATATATCTGACGAGCAATTAGAAATTTGTCAAATACACAACTGATTTTCCTCTGTTCAGAGATTACATGCATAATCTTTTCTGGGACCCAACTTGGTAGAAGGCAAAACTAGAGATGGGGAAATAGATGAATACAGCGTTGAGACAGACCAAGATCTTACTATACTCCCTATGTGCATGGCATGTGAGGAGATGCAGACATTTCAAGTGTTTGTGCTATCTGGCTCTGTTTAACTTTGAAGTGCACATATCTTGAACTTAGTCGACCTTACACCCGGCCATAAACCTAAAATTGTTTCTATAGCTCTTCATTGACTGTCTGTCCTTGGTAATGTATCAGCCTGGACTGTATCACTAGCTTCATAAATATCTGCATGTTAGAGGTTCAAGCTTAGGGCAGAGACATACATGTATAGGTGTGGGACAATGGTACTGCCAAGAAATCTGCTGCAATAAATTTATTGCTCACTCCAAAATGTGTTGGGGGGGGGGGGGGGTTAGACTTCTATCGATTTAATTACAGTGAAACCTCTGTATTTATAGTGATTATATTATAAGTTTTGACACGGTTCTGGTTTATCAAGTTTCAAAATACCTTAAATTTAAGTATTGAGACCCAAGATAATATCGGTATTCAGAGGTTGGTCGATTTACCCAGGTGTCAGTTTTCACAGGTTTCATTATCCATATACCAAAAGGGGAGTCCTGCTTAGTATATGTTTCATTTCTAACACAATTTCTGCATTGATTTTATTTCACAGTTAATAATACCAGGAACAACACTTACAAAATATCAAAATCTATTGGTGCAATATATTTGGATGTTTATAGGGATACATACATGTACATGTAGCTGCCTTTGTTAGCTTAAAATGTAAGTTCACAGAAAAGATGTTAATTAGATGGAGGAAATGGACTTTAGGGAATCTGAGGCTTCAATCAAGGGCAAAACATGTTTGGGGGGGGGAGATTTAGTCTGGGCCCCCACCTCATTGACAGCGAGTATCTAGCTATCAACTTGCTGATGGTATGCTACAGAACTTAATTTGATTGGTTCAGGCCACAGGCCCGCAAAACAAGAGATTTGGGGGGGGTGGTATTAGGGTGAAGTGTCGAAATATGGGGTCTCTATATATAACCCCATGCTTTATATAAGTAAAAATAAAGGTGTGAAATGGACTTTGGGTGAATCGAGAAATAAACGGTTTCCCGCCAAACAAAATACATCAGCATATTCTACAAGTATCACTTTATATACTCCCGTCGTCAAATTAGTAAATTTGTGCAATTTTTTACCTTTGCCGGGTGATTAAAATCCAACGTAACTGTCCGTCCATCTAGGAACAGTTAGATTATGGCGGGCTTCGTTCTCAATTCTGATTGGTCAGTAGCGACACGCCTTCGGCAAGAGAGGTCATGCACTGATCAGCTGTCGCGACTGACCAATCAGAATTGAGAACGAAACCCGCCATAATCTAACTGTTCCTAGATGGACGCATAGTTACGTTGGATTTTGAATTGCCCGGCAAAGGTAAAAAATTGCAAACAATTAACTTGTACTGCCTTAATGAACAGTACATACTCCACTCAGTGTAGATCCCCAGTCCAGTGGATGGACTGGTCATCATCTCTGGCATGTTATACTTGAGCTGACAAAGTACAGGGGCCTGACAGGGTACAATGATGGACTGGACAACTTCACTAGTACATTATATTATAACTCTTGAACTGACAGAGACAGACTGGAGAAGGTATACATGTATCCTGATTAACACCAGACAGCTGTTGTGGAGACCTGACTTGTCCGGATGATATCATTCTCTCTTCATCTGATGATCCCCTTCCCCCCCCCCCCCCACCTTCCCATTCCAGCAGCCAATCTATGTCAGTAAATTGGACTGGGCACTGTCTCTAGTTTGCATTTTGAAGATATCATAAAACATCACTTTGTTTTATGATATCTACAAATTAGAACTGATTCTGTCCCAGTATTGCATGAGATGTATCACATGACTGCCATGTGTAAATACAAGTTGTTGACCAAACGCTGCATGGTCTACTGGGGATGGGATGGTTGGTGTCCAGGTCCAGTAAGATTGAAATAGGTATGGTTGGTGTCCAAGTCTGGCAGGCTAAGGATCACTGAGATGGAGATGATACAAGCAGTGTAAGGGTACCCTCAACAAATGGTCCATGTGAGGTTAATTACTGTCTCCCCTCCCTTCCTGAGATGCACAGCCATTACTGACATCATGGAGCCTACAAGAGAGGCTCCATGCTGACATACACCCCAGTCTGTTCACTGACTGATCCCGGATATTTAGTACTGGTATGCATGAAATTTCACATAATCATTAACAGACAACCAGGAACCTGTACAGGAATGTTAACTGCAGCCTTTGATTTGTTATCTGCAACACATCCCACTATGTACATTGACTAAGCTACCTGGTAATTTATGGTTTGATCATGGAGCATATATAAGCTAGCTCCTTGGTTTGACCGATGGATTAACATATAACTCGATACATCATCTAATATTAGGCCAAAGAGTCATACATACTGGTACACAAACCATTATTGAAGCCAATCCCATTGAAATTTGTAAAATTCTTCAGTCACTCCTCAATGCAGTAATTGGCAAGAATAGAGACTATTTTTCACAACATATGATTGAAATTGTGGATTTCCGTTCCATTTAACTGCTCAACATTAGCCAATTAGGTGATCTCAAAATAATACCATTCAAGTTTGGATTAGGAAATGGAACAACCCAGAAGTAGAGGCACTAAATGGTCCTTCTTGCAACAGTTTTAGCTGCTAAACTTACCGTGTAACCGCTTTCATTGGAATCGTCATGACGATGGTTGGTAGTGTCTAAACAAAACCATGAAATAGACAGCCAATCATGGTAGAATCTCAGCGCCTGTCCTGAAACCCCAGTTACAACTGATGTCAGAAGTGGGACGGCCTCATTGTTTACACATATTTGGTCAAACACCTTCCTGTGTTTCCAATATCACTGTAAACATGGTTTAGAGAGATTACAACACCAGTGCATATCAACTATAGTGATTAGAACACATACCATATCATGTGCCAGCAACAGCTTCTGATGTTCGGAATTATATTGAGAATGGGCTAATAAGCCGTTATGCAGAATGTCAACAACAGTCGTGGAGAAATCTCCTGATTTCCCTGAATTATAAAACTTGTGCAATGAAGAGGACAACAACAACGGTAAGTACAAATTTCCTGGAAAAATTCATCCAACTGTTCGAAGGCGTTTAGGAAGAACTTGAGAACTTTACACAGAATTGATGTAAATGATTATCAGCTACATCACAATGGTCACATAGCAAACTCCTCACAGGGATGTCCGCCGCATGTGATGTGTTGCAGAGAAACGCGCCCCAATGCCAGCAGAATGTTAGAGCAGGCATGCAACACCAAATCAGCTGCTTCAGTACCAGCATAGAAAAGAAATTATATTCCTGACCCAGAAATGTGACAGGTCACACAAGTGGAGATGAGTGGGAGTACTGATTTGAGATCAGGAGTAAATCTCTGCCATGACCCACGCATTCGCATTCATATTCGCAGCACCTCCAATCTCCAATGATCTTGTGTCGTAAAACTTAGAGATGGGCAAGATCGGAACTCCAGACGCAGACGAAAATGTCTCCTTGAATTATTCATCCGCATTCCGACTCGGTACCGAGTCAGGCCCGCTATAGTTATCTGGTTCTATAGTATTGCACATCTACACTGATACTCGCCTGCAGTCCATGTCGGTCTATACTACGACATCTACATACATGTATGAAGAGATGATAATTCAATCCTTCTGCTCCGGATTAAATTTGACAGGCAACTGGTAACTTACTGCCTGTAGTCCAAGTGGTCTGGGCAGAGACGTTGGAAGCCTGACATGGAAACTGGTCAATGAAAGAAATTTCAAATTAATCACTGTCGACTAAATTCTGAATTCTGACAATGCCTTAATAGCGGGAGAGCCGAGGCTGCCGTCTCGATGATATAGATGATCATACTGCAGTCTGAATCTGAGTATTAATGAGAGAGAGTTGAATATACCTTCACTGATATAAAGAGCAACGTTCGGCTGCCATCAAACTGCATCAGCCTCGACTGTGATCGTTTGGAATAGACCAATAATCTCAGGATTCTACCGGCCACATATGGCTGGGGAAAAATTACACTTGAGTAGCGAATGATTATCCCTGAGGATTCGCTGTCGGTGAAATCCGACAAGATTCGATCTGCCACCAGCGCTATACCTCCTGATGGACGAGTCCATGTAGGATCGAAAAAAAAGAGTTGTCGTCGAGGTAAAGCTGTGAACGAATCCAATTTTCCACCACGTCCAGTTGGCGATAAACAAGCGCTCGGCTTGGAATCGGTCCGTGTTAATTTACATATTCAAATTGAGCTTCGGTGCTAGAATCTTTCCCTGGCCTTTCGCCGGCATCCAGTCTCTCTCGATCTGACAGCCTGTTTTTAGGGAAAGTTCTCCTTCAATCCTGTTCGTATTGATTTATACGGCGACAAGAGCCTGGGTCTGCATGTCTTGATCAGCCCAGCTAAAAATTCTCTCTAGCGAGGAGGATCGGCTCGACTGAGGACACTGTGCCTATGTCTTCAACGACATCTTTCCTTGGCATGTAAAATTGCGAAAACGTCGAGGCTGATTCGTATAGCTAGACTACAAGGGTACAATATACATGTAGTCAGCCGACATGGACATGAATAAGGCTTAAAATCCCAGATGCGAATTGAGGGAATTATATCTAAGGCAATCAGCTGGCAGGGGGAAATAGCAAATTAAGGCAAGCTTCATCAGCCTGCCAGCATGGCATCAGAATAGCATCAGCCTCGAAGGCTATCACAGGATCCCATCTGTCATTTCCTCACTGTGAAGATTCCCTCCTGTCTTTGGTACATCTAAGATTTCGGCCAGGAATATACAGTCCCAAGTGTGATAGCACTCTTCTCTCCCGAGATTACACAACCATTCCTTCCCTGTGCTGGAATGATGAGCTGGGTGAATCTCAAGGGGCAGTGACAAGTGTGATGATATGGATTGGTGCTGCCACAAGCTCACACTATCCCCTGTGCATATCATACTCATATTAAACTCTCCCAGCTTTTTTAACCAGTTAATACTGCCATCCTGGTTTTCAGTCAAGGTCGAGGAAATACTCTATACTATATAGGTACAAGGTCTGATTCCTTCCTTCCTTCCTTCCTCCCACTATATAGTATTACATGTATAATAATAATGCTAGTAATATATTTATAGTAATAAGGTACATGTATTGCCACACAAGACATCTATGAGAGAACAAGTTTCAAGGGACACTTAATTCTGGAGGTCTAATTATAGTAAGGCAGGCACAGCCACTTCAACCCCTCATATCAGGCCATCCATAAAAAAAGTTTATATTTCAGGCAACTCGATCTAGCTACACAAAATAATTGGTCAATTTCACAGTATGCTTTATTTTATTGTTCTGGGTTTTTTTATCAGAATTTCTCTTTTATATTCTTGAAAAAATAACTTTTCTGAGTTGTTACAAGAATGCATAACACTGTAGATAGAAATCCAGCTATCTGTGGCTAAAATCTAGTATAAAACAATATAAATCTTCCCTTTGAAAGCTCAATATTACATGTGATCTTTTCGAAAGCCAAACAAATAAAATAAAAAAAGATAATAATTTACCTGTTGACCTATATCTGCCTCAGTTGATGAAACACGCATATTATTATGAATGGCCTAAGCTAGCTGATGGTAGCCTTTTCCATGCAGTCCCATAAATTACAATTTGACATTGACATTTGAGAGACATGCTAACAGGTTTTCTTCAGGGAAGATGCTGCAGTGAATGACATTTTCAGCTGAACTTTGACATGCATTAAATTCTGTGGTGATCCACTGCTTCATTTCCACAATATAATCTCATTCCACAATATGAGATTTTGTTCTGGTACATTCTACTACATGAACAACTACTGCTCAAGCTCAGTTTCAGATGATGACCAACACCTCTGCCATTATGTCAAGGACTTCTTGGAGTTCAAACTTCAGAGTACTAAAATCCCAGCAATAATTCAATTCCCCTATCAAAATGCAATCAACCCCAGTTTTGGGGACAAAACTTCAATTGGTCTATATGCTCCGCAACAGAGGTTTAAAAAAACAACATATTTCTCACTTTCTTATCTGCTTATCTGGTGACCCATAATTTACATTTTATTTGTCTGAAACATAATTGTGCTAATTAAAATCTGTCAGTAGGAAGAGTGATGTTGGTATAATGGAATGCTGCTCCATTTGATTAGCAAGTGATTTCGGACTTTAAGACCATTTGATTGATGGTTTTGCAGGAAGCAGTACTGTGTAAATTGCTACGAAACGTACCAATGGATGCAAGAGTAGAGATAATGTCAACGTTTTGGTGATGTGTTTTTTTTCAAAGATAAATGGTAGACAATTCATATGTACAGTAATCCCTCTTATAATTCAATCACAGGAAGTGAAATTTTGTACTTTAAAGTCAGATGTATTAGAACAAGTTGACAAAATGGTTCAAAATCATGCAGATAATCCATTATTTCTTCGTTACTTCAATGACATTAGTGGGTGATCAAACTTATTAGAATAGCCCATTGAATTTTGTCCCCAAAACTCACACTCAATAAATGGGGTTCACCCCCCCCCCCCCCGTAACCAACCTAATTACCCAATTAATAACGGTAACGAGCCCCTGTGCCAAAACTTGGGATGATGAAATTTTGACCCAAAACTTGGGGTGATGGTATTTGGATAGGGAGATTTTATAATTAGAGGGATTACCATTCTGTAAGAAAGATGCTACGTAGATTATTGGACTGTGGAGTGGCTTGTACATGAATAATTGATTTGGTAATGGTCTGAAATAATATGCAACACAGAAATATATATTTTTTAGTCTACAGAGTTCTGGATATTTCTGTCATACATAAAGTCTATCTGAGCAATAAAAGTTCTTCAGTATACATGGATAAATTAGTTATATATGAATCATTTCCCTGTTGGCTCCTTCAAGCCTGAGTATATGTCTGGGAAGGGGAAACTACTGATAAAAGGCAGTCTGCATCAGGAAAACCTTGTATTTACTCCAAATTACTTGATTCATTTCATTCAGGACACTATCTGTCCTGATGCAGAGAAGCAGTAGTCAATTACAGCACAGGAAGTGGCAGATATTCACAGATATCTGAAGACACATGTTCTGTAAGATATTACTACAGTACACATGTATGAATATGGTTAGCTGTCAGGTTGATAAATGTGCATGTATGTGTAGTCAACCTTTACCCCCTCATTCTTAAAATGGACTTGTCTAAAATATCAAGAAAGTGATGGCCCATCTTGTGCCAAGATAGACTTGACCTAAAATGTACTTGTCACTTAACATTTAGATACAAACACTTTAGATACATTTACTTTACTGGTGGGTATATGTACTTTCATAATTCAAACATAATGGGGTATTAAGTAAGCCAGGCTCTTCATACAGGGAGTGAGTGAGAATAGAATTTAACATCGCTTTCAACAATATTTCAGCTATATCATGACGAACCCACTAAGCACCACCCAGCCCAGTTGTGTTCCTGCTACTTCAAAGAAGAAATCTTTGAAGCAGCATGGAACCAGACACCCTCCATCCACCCTATAAAACACAGAGGACAGCGCACAAGACACAGACAGGGCACTCACATGGTGCAATAAAGACGAGTGATATTACAGTGCCAGATATCATGTTAGTGAGTGATTGAATAGAATTTAACGTCGCTTTCAACAATATTTCAGCTTTATCGCGATGAATCAACTAAGCACCACCCAGCCAAGTTGCCTTCCTGCTACTTCAAAGAAGGAATCTTTGAAGCAGCATGGAACCATCCACCCTCCATCCAACCTATAAAACACTGAGGACAGCACACTAGACACAGAGTGGACCCATACATGGTGCAATAAAGACAAGTGATATTACAATGCTAGACATCACATTATCAAGTTCCTGTTGCTTCTCAGCAAAATGCATTGAAGCAACAGGCTCTTCATACATTAACATGCAGGCTTTGTTATTTGAAAATGGGAGGAGAGCTATTAACTGACCTTTTGGAGAAATTTTGGAGAGTGAAATGGTACTTCAGGAGAGTGAATGTAACCAAGACAGTATAAATTTTAGAATCTGAGGAGAGGGATATTTAGCCCTCCTGAACACAGAATCAGGAGAGCAGTGGTGACGGAGGGTGGTCCTCCTTAAACGACAAGGCCTGAACGTTGAATTCATTTTTGTGATTACATGAAGCTGTTATTGAAAAATAAATCTTAATACAGCAAGATTTTGACATTTTGTTGTGTCGGCATGAATGGTAATTACATGGTGTATGTACATTTAAGTGACAACAATATTCGTGTGACCATGGTAACAGCGATCATTTGCTTCCGAGAATAGGACCGTAATTAAATGATCATCATCATCTCGCTGTCTGAAATTCAATACATCTTTTTTTATTGTGGTTACAAAATTTCCAGATAATCACTGAAATTACCAAATCAATGAGAATTTATCAAATGTCACAGTATCAATCAGAAAGATGGAGGACAGACCTAATTCATTACCCCACTCGTTATTCAACAAAATTCAGCTGGGAATGTTTTTGTAATTTCGATGAACATATTTGCATGTGGTAATTCTAAGGACAGTCCCGGTGATAACTCAACCGTTCCTGAGCTCATTATTATAACTACATGTATTAATTATTAGGGAAGAACATTACTGTTGGGTCGTTAGTAAAAGAGCAACATATATATCGTACATGTAGCAGATAATCATCAAAACTTGGAAATATTTGCGCTTCAGTCATCCTGTGGTGACAGTTAAATGCATATCGCCCAACACACACGAGAGCTATCCCCTGAGCAAACGGCATCAATTGCCTGTTAGCTCAGGGGCTTGATCTCACAGGGTTTTAGCTAGCGCACACAGTGAGCAAAAGGTTCACCAAACTAGATTTCATTTCCCGTGGAACACATTCTTCAAGATCATGTGACCTTTCATGTGACCGGGCTCACATAAAAATCGCCATTTTTAAACAGTCCTTCGTATAAATCACGTGAAATAAGATGCGTTTCATTGGCTGGTTGAATAAACGACTGAGCTGTTCGCTTTTGTTTGCCACATGTTCGCGAGGCAGAATTATCAAACAAGTTTGATATTATTCCCCCAGTCTCATGAGGCGAAAACTTCACCAAAAGCTGCCCGCACATGAGAGCTAGCCCCGGAGCCAACAGGCAATTGAGGCCGTTAGCTCAGGGGCTAGCTTTCACTTATACAATGGAGAAAAGAGAATGGGTTTCCAAGCAATATTGAAAATCTCCAAATGCAGACAAAATTTGGTAGGGTTGCCAAATTAATGAGAAATCTCCCTGAAAATGTCTCAACATTGATTTTCTGTGCTAAAGAAAAATTCTCTTTTTTGGCTCTCCATTTTAGATGCACCTCTAATTTGAGCAGGACATTAAAAGCTGTGTCTGGTGTGTAATTTAAAAGCCCTAGCTGGGACAAGTCGAAAGCACATGGCGGGCTAAGGAAATTGTAGTCAATGAATGAGGGGAGTGAGACTGGCCCTCCTCTATGTTAGGACAAGTACATCTAACTCCCATTTATCAGGAATGGGGAAAACGTGGATATGCATGATCAGGACAGGTAAAATAGCAGATCAACAATGATCTTATGGAGGTACTAATGAATATCTAACATCTGATGAGGATTCCAAGGTGTGAAATTGAGATGGATATATATGATGACACATGGGGTACTGAATCAATAAGGTAGACTATCATTGTAACCCACTGTAACTACATGTACTAGAATGCTGCTCCTCACTATTATTAACTAAGACTTTTTCTGTAAAAATTAACCTTGCTCACAGGGAATGTACTGAATCGTATCTCTTCATCGGGCTGTTAATTATACATGCTCTTATACATGTAATTACACAAAAACTAATATTCATCTAGATTTTATCAAAGTGTATGTGTTAAAAAAAAAATAAGGTGCACACAATAATATTGATCATCTATCATTCTATGCTCAAACAACTGATGCAGTTCGAAAGATATACATGATAAAGTGTGAGAGAAAATATATCAAGAACTTCAATCCAGATGGGAGAAAAAACTTACTTAATGTATCCTTTTTAATCAAGGAGCAATAATCAAATTTGTGCTGAATTGATCCATCTATATGTACATTATGTGTAACTATATCTGCAGTGCTCTATTGTTAATATACCAATAATTTATGGATTTTGAGTTCATCCTCAGTTTTCAGCATTTCAGCTAGACCATGCTCAGTAAAACATATACATTTGTCTCTAATTTGAATCCTTCCCCCACCCCTCAATAAACAATTGGGCCACTCCCTATGGTTTGTATCCCATATATTACATCAGTTGGAGTTTACAGGGGTAAATATATTAGAAATGCATTACATTAAGACTAAAATTGACACAAAATTAATATCATTGCCTGAAATGGAATAATAGCGTACATCTATTTGTTCAAATCAATTGAATTTTATAGAAACAACAATGTATCATGGGATATCTTGGAGTATCTGATTGGTGAATTCAAATTTTCATCCAGGATTTTCATTGGCTAGCAGGGAAAATTGGAAGAAAATTCAGCCAATTACAGAGTTTCTGTAATGGTTCATTAACCCAAAGCACGCATCGGACTCCCTGAACTTAACGTCAATCTGCAACTGATAATATAACTGGCCTTCTGTTCATTATCCATTATCATAGCATCAGATTGTACACCTACTACTGTCAGATATACCCTCTGATTGCACTGGGGTTAAAACCATAATGCGCAGCTTTTGCAGGGGTCGAAAATCACGCTCGCCATGTCGCCTACGGCGAATAGAAATGAGAACTCCGCGAATAAAAATTCCCTCTAGTCGCATATATGGCGACAGGAAAATTCTAGTTGTTGCCAAAATGTCGAATGAATTGTTGTCCTCCAGTATCGTTTATCGCCACCTGCTCAGTGCTACGTGTCTGTCTAGAGTGTACATTCAGAACATATTTGGCCTTAGAAATATTTAGAAATCGTTATTTGGCAAAAATAACGTACTGAAAACTCACGTGTGTAATTTTATCACGTCCTGATTGCGACCGATAGACGGTCTTTTTCTGCTTCATCGCGAATAAATAAACCGTCTAAAATCTTCTAGATGTCATGATACGTATTCCTGATTACTCTTCGCGTAATGAATATCAAAAATTTATTGAACATTCCACGTAAACAAGTAAATATCCCATTGTTTACGGGACGTTTGGCGACCTCGGCTTCGCCATTGAGTTCAAAAACATTTCCTTCTTCGCTGGATTCGGTCAATCATGCGTACGCGCACTGACCGATATTAAGATTTCGGCCAATCAGGAAGTCGGGTTCACGTCAGGTGATCAGTATTTTCGCGGGAGGTCATTACAGATTCGAAGTGAATAGCATTTTTATCCAATAAAATTGGCATATTTCTACATGTGAGCAAATGAAAGGAGCCCTTCAATTTGATGCCCGGAACATGGATATTTCCCATCTGGATTTTGTTGTAGAAGCTTGTAGACGATCTTCACACAATCAACTGTCGTTCTTAGTAAATAAACATCAAACTTGCGTGAAATATTTCGTGAACTAATATGTTTTAAATGGAGTGAGCCGGGTCTGGTTCGATTTTTGTCACACGTGGATCCAAATTGTTTTGAAAGTTGACCAACGTGCAATGGTCACTGTGAACGTATATATCCGGAGTCGACACTGGGAACATGAAACAGTGAAATAGCACAGCTGAGGCAATTGCGTGATCACTAAATAGCTCAATCTTCGGCGAGTGAAAAAATTATCTCCTCGCCAACTTGGCGAATAATTTGTTATGTCTGGTAGCCAAATGGCTAAGAATTTTTTTTCCAAATTTCGACCACTGTTTTGTGCACATGGCTCTCGGACAATCGACATCGACCATTTCTAAAAGAATCGCAGTGGGTCAAGGATGTCACGGCGAAAGAGAACGCTGTACTCTGTGGTCTTGTGGAATAGTTGACCATCTAACTGATTCACTCTTCTGTGAAATATACTGGATACATTTGCCATCTCTCTCATATGCAGAATACATGCTCCTACATATATGTCCATCAAGATCAAGAAAGACTGAATGCGCATGCATGCTGTGTATTCGATCCAGTGCAGTCAGAGGATGTTATGCCGACAGTTTAGGAGATTACAAACTCTGACATGGAGAGAATCCCATTATCCAACCTAGAACCCAATAATATTTCTATCCCTGTATCCTGCCTCTTATTAATTCATACCCATAATCTAAGAAAGCCTCTGCTTGCCCTGAAGGATCACCACCTGCATTGGAACGATAGCCATGTTATATACGAAGCTGCGCATCAAAAAACCCCTCGGCTCTGGGTACATTCATAATGTATTAAATTTGAACCAAGATGTCAGGAACACCAAGCAGTCAAGTCACAAATATACAGATTATCAAAAATTTTGCAATTAGAAATGACCCCTAAGATTTCCGTCCAATCAGAGAAACCGATATTCATTACATAAATTTCTTGATGCATCAATGATGTATACCAAATTTTACATCGAGCATTTGAACGGTATCAGAGATAGAGATCATTAATGATTTCGCATAAATTAAAGATGGCCACCCTTCCTTCTCGCCACTCAGAGGAACTGATGTGGTTATTCATTGAAATTTCTCTTGATACATTGATGCTGTATACCAAGTTTCGTATAGAACACTGAAATGGTATCAGAGATATACATCATTAAAGATTTTGCATAAATTAAAGATGGCCACCAAGGTTTCCGCCCAATCAGAGAAACCAGAACTGTCATTTGTCGTAAGTCTCTTGATGCATCGATGATGTATACCAAATTTTACATCGTGCACTTGAACGGTATCAGAGAACGAGATCATTAATGATTTTGCATAAATTAAAGATGGCCGACCATCCTTCGCCCCACTCAGAGGAACTGATGTGGTTATTCATTGCAAGTCAGTTGATACATCGATGCTGTATACCAAGTTTGGTATAGAACACATAAATTGGATCAGAGATATATATCATTAAAGTTTTTGCATAAATTAAAGATGGCCGCCAAAGTTTTCGGTCAATCAGGTCCCGATTCAAAGTATCTGGATGTATCGATGATGCATACCAACTTTCATATAAAACAACTGAATGGTAACAGAGATATGTATCATTATCGATTTCGCATAAATTAAAGATGGCCTCCAGGATTTCCAGCTAATCAGAGAAGCCGGTTTGGTAATTTATTGAAAGTTGCTTGATGTATAGATGATGTATACCAACTTTCGTATTGAACAGTTGAATGGTTTCCGAGATATGGATCATTATCCATTTCGCATAAAATTAAAGATGGCCGCCAAGGTTTTCACCCAATCAGGTCCCAATTAAATAGGCTTCTGGTCCTTGACTATGTAAATAAGCATACCAAATTTGGAATTCTTCAGTGGAACCGTTCTCCGGCTATCTCGCTCACGTACAGACGTACGGACGTACGGACGTACGGACAGACGGACGTACAAGACGACGACAATACCCCATGGCCAAAATTGGCCGAGGGGTAATAGCAGTCATCCATGGTAAATGCTTCTCTAACAATGGAGAACTGTGTGTTGTTGAAGAGACAATCAATAAGCCAAGATAGTGTTGTTTACTTGGGGTGTAGTGCTGGGCACATCACAGCTAGTCGGGTGAACCCCGTATTAAGAGACAGAGAAGCTTAGGGCAGTGAGATTAAAACCTATCCCAATATTCCACGGGCATTGTCTTGGATTCTGTAGTTCGATCTCTTTGAATACTGGAAGCTCATTAAGCTCTCGGTTTCTTCAACACTTGGCGCTTTGAGAATTACACAGCAGAGCCTGGTTGTCCGCGGAGCCTAAGCATGGATGTATCAATCATTACTGAAGATTTTTTTTTCTGGAATAAATTATGCAAGATTTTTTTTCTGAATATTCTTTACAAAATGTATCCACACATATATGAGAATTTGTTCATTCTGCTAAACCTTTATTACATTGTACATACATCTGCTGTGAAATATATTTACTATTCATAATTCATCCAAAAATAATCAGGTGGATGGCGGGGAAAAAATGCCACTATGCACCGAGACTGAGATAGAATCTGTTTTAGTAATCAATTCAGAAATTACCAAGGTCATAAAAAAATCTCACATCTTTGTAAATATAGCAACGAAGAACGCTACTCAAATTCCTTCCTTGCCATATACACGTACACCAAGTACAATACAGTAAATCAGAATATTATCTACAGACATGTATACACATGTACATTCCAATAAATCCATTATCATAATCACGACAGGAGATTATTAACTAGGTCAATTCACCAATGGTAATCTATCTTTTTTATCACACCTGTATTCTTACCTGTTAATTCTGGGGTCATAGTAATACGGATCCCGCCGGTTTGTTTGCCTCTGCATAATTCTCTCTGCATTATTTCTCCCCGCCGCTCGTTAAGAAAAATCCCAGCTTCAAGTCGATCTCGGCCATAATGCCTACATGTACGGCTTCATTGGTTAGATTTATCACATATTCTGAAGGTAATTCAGCCTGGCTATAGCATCCAATACTGACAGGGAAGCATTACGGATATCCGTACAAGAGTGACAGCACACCTATCGCTGGTCGATATATGGCTATTGGAGAATACATGGTGACTTGTCAACGTGATGTCGATACTGTATACGCCTAAAACATCGTGTAGTATGTGATCAAAATATAATGAAGGCAATTTCCAGGGCATGTACACACGCTCACAGGTCTCTAATATATTCAACTGGTATTTTTAACAGGCTGTTTTTTTCCTCGTTCGAATTAATAATAAGCCGGTCTTGGACTTCCAGACTTCACATGCTGTAGCTGACCTACTTAACTTTAAAGCCTCACAGGTGAAAAGGAATTAAACGCTATTGAGTCACACACACATACGCAGGCACGCACACTGTATAAACCCGGCCTGGCAAACACAGGTAACATTGGGGTAACCTAGGAAATGCTACCGGTTTTGACAACCTATCAATCAATCTGATGGACAGATCAATCACTCAAGATGACCAGCGGTCAGCCTTGACTGTGTTACCCGAGCAGACCGGGTACATTACGTTAACGGTTAAACGTCGACCTCTCAGATGCTCGATCCGAGGTGGAGGTCAAGTTGAACCGCATTCCTGTGGATTTCTCGTAAACAGAACGAAAAGCGATCAGCTCGCCAGGTAGAAATCATGTGTACACTGTTCAAACCCTGTCCAGCTGTTGCTGATACAAATACACAAACATTCCAAAGTTTCCAGTTTAGTTATAGCATTAACAGCTCGCCTTCATGTAAATGTACAACATGTGTGGGCTGTCTCGGACACCTATCAGACCAAACTACAGGTACAATACATGTGTGTTTTTCCTGGACCAAGGTGGGCTAGCTATGCCATAATGCTAAAAAAGCCCCCTCAAAAAGCAAAGTATGTCGCACAACTCTGCCCATTGTCAGAGCTATATAAAACCGGAACCCATCTTGGGCCCTGAGCCAAACTGGTCAATACATCTGATATACACTGAGCAAACAGGTGGAATTTGATAGGTGTAATGTATATTGAGATGAAACCAACATTGTAAATTTGTCACAGGTGGTCCCATTCCAATAATGGGCTGTCCTGGTCAACCTGTCAGTCATTGGACACTTACAGTTCAGGGATAAATATATACAGAAACAATAGGGGAGTGTGAAATTGGCACCTCTAACCCGATCTCCCCAGCTAGGTCTTCTAAAATGAACTGGTCCCTTAAGTGAGGCTCTAGATGAGGGCCTACCAGTACCAGCTGGTGATAATATATTTTTGAAAGAAATGTTGAAAGAAGATTATGAATTACTCTGCAAGAACAGTGGATATAAGCTTTGTTTCTTCTCTGTAATTTAACCACTGCTACACTTTTCATAAGCTGCGTTGAGTTTTTAATGCAGACATAGTCTTGGCAGTTAGAGACATGCAGATGAGCAAAAACACTGAACCCCATAAGCTAGGTCAGAGATTTTTTTGAACTTTAAACGGTACATGTACAATATGGATATTCTCTCTTTTGATCAATTTTCCTCCATTTTCCCTCAAAAATATGTTTTATAAATAAGACAATTTCTCAATACATACTTAACTATGGGATGGTTGCAAAAATATAGGAAAATATTAGAATTACATTAATTCCTTTACATTAATTCCCTAAATAAGTTAATCATAGAATAATTATTATTATTACCAAATATCTGCGGGTGATCAAATATATTAGAACAGGAAGTTGACCAAATGCAGGGATGTATTTACGTCCATGTTTAGGACCGATAGACGGTCCTAAACAAATCAGAAACTCAATTTGCACAAAGAAAAAATAAATGTGAACGAGAGATCCTGAAGGATCTTGGCGCCCACCATTGTCCGATAATTGTAAGTTAATGACAAGAGGATATTTTTGTCCATTGTTACCAAGAACAAAAGATTGATTTGTAATTTTGTTCACAGAATTTCGAATCTGAGCGAAAAAGATTGGAAAAGGGACACTGAAAAACACCAAGATATAATCTAAGTTTCACGAGTTTCAAGATTTCTAGAGACTGTACGTATTTCAGTTGTTATAATTCAAGAGAAATGAGCAAAGTTAGTCTGAAAGTGAAAGTACATGTACAGAGGATCCTTTGTCTTCGTTTTGTAGTATTTTTTTGTGCACGTGTCATCATTGGGTAGTGGAAGCGAAGACAAATCTCTTTGACACTTTGGCATGTCGAGAGCTATGAAACATACTTAAGATTTTATAATTAGGAACGAATGCTAATTCTGTTCTGTTTACTGGGCTAGTTTGAGATATCTCTTTTAAGATACCATGCTCGAAAATACCAAACTTGAGAAAGATCCATGCAGTAATTCCTGAGAAATGACAAAGTTTCATGGGGAAATCCAATATGGCTGCCTGATGGCCATATTGGATTTTCGAATCGGACCAGAAAAGGTATCTTGAACAACTAAATGTAGACCCCAAGGGGAACCTGTGTACCAAATCTGAGAGAGATCCATGAAGTAGTTCCTGAGAAATCGCGATAACAAGGTTTCATGGGGAAATCCAAGATGGCTGCCTTGTGGTCATATTGGATTTTCGAATTGGACCGGAAAAGGTATCTTGCACAACTAGACCCCAAGGGGAACCTGTGTACCAAATTTGAGAAAGATCCATGCCGTAGTTCCTGAGAAATCGCGATAACAAGGTTTCATGGGGAAATCCAAGATGGCTGCCTTGTGGCCATATTGGATTTTCGATTCGGACCGAAAAAGGTATCTTGCACAACTAGACCCTAAGGGGAACCTGTGTATCAAATTGGAGAAATATCCATGAAGTACTTCCTGAGAAATGACGATAACAAAGTTTCATGGGGAAATCCAAGATGGCTGCCTGGTGGCCATATTGGATTTTCGAATCGGACCAGAAAAGGTATCTTGCACAACTAGACCCCAAGGGGAACCTGTGTACCAAATTTGAGAAAAGATCCATGCAGTAGTTCCTGAGAAATCGCGATAACAAGGTTTCATGGGGAAATCCAAGATGGCTGCCTGGTGGCCATATTGGATTTTCGAATCGGACCGGAAAAGGTATCTTGCACAACTAGACCCCAAGGGGAACCTGTGTACCAAATTTGAGAAAGATCCATGCAGTAGTTCCCGAGAAATCGCGATAACAAGGTTTCATGGGGAAATCCAAGATGGCTGCCTGGTGGCCATATTGGATTTTCGAATCAGACCGGAAAAGGTATCTTGCACAACTAGACCCCAAGGGGAACCTGTGTACCAAATTTGAGAAAGATCCATGAAGTAGTTCCTGAGAAATCGCGACAACAAGAATTGTTTACGGATGACGGACCATGGACAAAAAGCGATTTGAACAGCCCACCATCTGGTGATGATGGGCTAAAAACGGTCTACGGTCCTAAAATTTCGATAAACTCAATATATGCTTGTCAGGATATTCAATTTACTGAAAAGAGCTCATCGTTTCGCGATATTTTGACGATTTCTTTAATTTCTTCTCAACTTTATTTGCAACCATGAGTCGCGGTCGTCAACTTCATATCCGGTACTAGCCGTCGGGCTTTTCCGGATGGTTCCATAAGATTTCATATGGGGGTTCTCTATCGTTCTATATTATAACATGGGAAACAAGGTTCCCGACTGCTGCCCGTGACCTCTGACCGTCCATTCGATGCAGGCTATTTTCTCCATGGCGAAGCTTCGAAAGGAGGCGCTTTCTTCAAATGTTGATCGAGATTAAGTGCGATGTGCACTCTGTTTTGACGATCACAAACAGATAATCGTGCAGTAATCAATTTTTTGTTGAATATATTACCTGTAGCGATAATAAATATAACTTAACGCGATTAGAATAGTTCAACTTGGAAGTACCGACAAACTGTACAAACTGACAACAACAACTCGTTTCGATCAAAATAATTGTGGTAGAGACAGTCAGAACTAAAAATGAGGTTTGTCACCTCAGACAAATAATAGATTGACACAGTCAGATGACCACTCACAGTGCCATATTTTTTTGGTCAAACATCACGTCTTATTTACTTGAGCTTGCCAAAATTGTTTGGTTGTGTTAAGACATGAAAGAAAGTTTAAATATGGAATTACCTCGCATTTCGTCGATGTGAAAATTTTTCACCTGCGATTTAACTTTCATTAGATTATGAAATTATGTGCATCTTAAACAACTGTTGGAAAGAAAACAGGAAGACCTGAGTAAATTGTATGTGAAAATTTTATTTTTGCAACAAGATACATTAATTTAGTAATCAGGAACTCTTTATTACTTGAAATAGAAAAGCTGTCCTAAAACATGGCAGTGTGACTATGCGTCACAGGACCTACGAAGTAAGGTAGGCATTAGGACTCCGACAGGCACTGAGCTCTTGGCAATCCCCCCCCCCCGCCCCAAGTTGAAATCCTTCCTATATTAAGATGGGCACATGCAGCCCAAGTCAGAATCACCAGAGATTTTCATCAAAAATCACCAGAAATTTTCGATTAAAACAGTATTGAATATTTTGTTGAAGATCAAAAGTGATGGGATTGAATGAATAGTTTACCAGTTACTGTGCTGATGTGAATCTGTGACACACCAACACACTCCGTGGCAGTGATTCTGTGACACACCAACACACTCCGTGGCAGTGATTCTGTATCCCTTAATCAAGGAATCAGAATTTGAAATGACAAGAAAATTTTTGACATAATTACACATGTAATGTTTTTGTTTAAATTACACCCCCAGTTGAAATCCTGCCTATATTAAGATGGGCACCGCCCAAGTCAGAATCGCTAGTGATTTTCATCAAAAATCACCAGAAATTTTCATCAAAAGTAGGTCAGCTCAGAACTTGTTGGTAACAGTCTCCTAATGCGCCTTCATTCCAAAAATAAATAACGATCGCCGATTTAATTTTACAATTTTTTAACTAAAGGAAACAGATTGAATAATAAAAAGTTCAGTAGATTTCAAGCTTTACGTGTGAAAATACATTTACATCTCTTTAATGGTTTTCAGTGCCCTTGTCCAGGATCAAAACAACTTTTGAATCACATTATTTTCCCAACAATACAACAAATTTTTATATATAGTACTATGGTAGAAAGGTAGCATTTATGTAGTTTACGGTAATTCAACTCAAGACCAACACCTTCTATGCACAAGATAATAATGATTCTATGTCATTCTCCTGAGCATAACCGGTACAAAGACGAATAAATAGCGTCTCTACATCACGTTGTTATCTAGATATATGAGACAACACATTTTGGGTATCGGCAATCTGATGAATGTACTATTCCGGTTTTCTTGTTTCACATTATATTCTATGGCGGTTGATCGGTGATTTTCTTCATTGATAAACGTTAAACCACCTCAGCTTCGTTGTGTGAATCGGAATTGCATTGCTGTGACACACCAACACACTCCGTGGCAGTGATTCTGTATCCCCTAATCGAGGAATCAAAATGGATCAAGATTTGAAATGACAAGAGAAATTTAGACATATTTTGTTTACACATGTAATTTTTTGTTCAAATTATAGTCAATATTCAAGAGGTACAAAAAAAAAACCCTCGGCTCTGGGCGCCAGCCATTCATAATGTATTCAATTTAAAACAAGACTTCAGTCAAGTAACAAATATACAGATTATGAAAAATTTTGCCATTAGAAATGGCCTCAAACGTTTCCGTCCAATCAGAGAAACCGGTATTCATTACATAAGTCTGTTGATGCATCGACGATGTATGCCAAATTTTACATCGAACATTTGAAAATTATCTGAGATAGAGATCCCTAATGATTTCGCATAAATTAAAGATGGCCGCCCATCCTTCCCACCACTCAGAGAAACTGATGTGGTTATTCATTGCAAGTCTCTTGATACATAGATTCTGTATACCAAGTTTCATATAGAACACTGAAATGGTATCAAGATAAACATCATTAAAGATTTTGCATAAATTAAAGATGGCCACCAAGGTTTCCGCCCAAGCAGAAAAACCAGAACTGTCTATTGATACATCGATGATGTATACCAAATTTACATTGAGCACTTGAACCGTATCAGAGATATAGATCATTAATGATTTCGCATAAATTAAAGATGGCCGGCCATCCTTCCCGCCACTCAGAGGAACCGATGTGGTTATTCATTGCAAGTCTCTTGATACATCGATGCTGGATACCAAGTTTCATATAGAACACTGAAATGGTATCAAAGATATATATCATTGAAGATTTTGCATAAATTAAAGATGGCCGTCAAGGTTCCGCCTAATCAGAAACGCCAGAACTGTCATTTATCGTAAGTCTATTGATGCTTCGATGATATATACCAAATTTTACATCGAGCACTCGAACAGTATCAGAGATAGAGATCATTAATGATTTTGCATAAATTAAAGATGGCCGCCCATCCTTCACGCCACTCAGAGGAACTGATGTGGCTATACATTGCAGATCTCTTGATACATCGATGCTGTATACCAAGTTTCGTATAGAACACTTGAATGGTATCAGAGATATATATCATTGAAGATTTTGCATAAATTAAAGATGGCCGCCAAGGTTTTTCACCGAATCAGGGAAACTGGTTTGGTCATTCCTTTGAAGTTTCTTGATGCATCGATGATCTATACCAAGTTTCACACTGAACAGAGAAATGGTACCTAAGATACACAAGATTAATGATTTCGCATAAATTAAATATGGCCGCCAAAGTTTCCAACCAATCAGGTCCAGATTCAATAGGATTCTGGGTCATGAGCATATGGATGTGCAGTACAAGTTTGGGGTGCCTAGGGTAAGTCGTTCTAAAGATATCTTGGTAACAAGAAAGCTGTGATGGTTTCGCATAAATTAAAGATGGCTGCCAAAGTTTCTAACCAATCAGGTCCAGATTCAATAGGGTTCTGGGTCACAAGCATACGGATGTGCACTGCA
>JAVTVY010023489.1:0-96649 GCA_036873755.1 Hanleya hanleyi
AAGGGAAGCGGCCTTGCCATTTCATCAGACACTCTATCAACCACCAAGATGTTGACTTGCACAACTTGCCAGAAGCAGTTTACTCGTCTAGATAATTTACGACGCCACGAGGCCTCCACCCACAACGATGGACTGTATACTTGTATAACCTGCGCACGGTCATTTAATCGGGAAGATGCTTTACTGCGCCACGAACGTTCAATTCAAGGGCCATCCAAGCGTCCATGCGAGGATTGTGATCAACCCTTCAAACGACGCAGTCAGTTGCTGCGACACCAACGGTTGATTCATGCCCATGAGCATGAACGACAACTTCCTACTGAAGAGGAGCCACGGAAGGTGAGATCCAGTGAAGATAAGCCCGGGGAGACGAACGCCACTGGTAATGCGATGAAGGAGAGCCCGCCTATACCCACAGTTGAGAAGAGCCTGAATATCCAGCCGGACCCCAGCGTTACGGTTTCGAGTGCTGACAACATCGAACATTTTCTGGTGGAGTCCATAAATGTTCCTAGCGATCTCTTACAGGACAACCATCCAATCAGTGACATCGATCGGCGCCATTCGTCCATGACACGGTACTGTTTCCACCCTCAAGATATCTACAATTTCCCACTGACCAACCGCACCTGTCTACGCAGCTACGTGGAAGCCATCTTCAATGATCAAACTACGGCCTTTACATTGAATGTCGCTTTCGGGTACATCTTACGTCACAAAAAGACGGACCAGTTACAGTATTATTATCCCAGTGCCAACAACCATGTGTTTGACCAGCCGGTCGCCATCATTAACCGGGGGTCACTAGAGACGATGCTGGAGATACTGGACACCGTGGAACCTTTGAGATGGGCGCATTGTCAACGCCCCAACATTCAATGGGTGGTAGAGAGGGTAACCAATGTCACGTTTTTCCTGACCAAGCTGACCGATCACCCCCATCGGTTGAATGCGTCACCCGTGCACTGATGAATATCATGCCGTACACACACACACACACACTCTATGTCTACATGCTGCTCGCTGACTTGAGCTCAGTAAACCCTTGTACCTAATGTGACAATGTGGTAAATAATAAAACATGGTGTTTGATATTTCAATTTGTTTTACTGTGAACATACTAAACATACCCAGGGCGGCTCCCCCCCAGCCTGGGTATGATGTAACATTGGGGTAATAAACTATATAAACATTACTAAACTTGTTGTTCCCAAAACGGCTATTTTCATACCCTTCGGCCACCGCGCATGCGCAGAAGACCGATATGTCAACCCCACCCCCAGCCCATTAGATGCCCCCTCCCCTAAGCTTCACTTGGATACCTCACTCGACCCCATCGGACCATTTTATCTAGGGACTACTTTTTCTCCGCGGAAGGTTTTTCCCGCGACCGAATCACCACCAGACATGACCGCGGATGAATACATTCTTGCACTCACTCACACCGGCCGCCATCTTAAACCCACCACCCACCACCCACCCACATCTATATCTCTATAAAAATGAAGCGGGCATTCTCTTTCGTCGACTTTATGACAAAAGAGATGATTACAATTTCAACATCGTAAACTATCCTTTTCTGGACAGTAACAGCATGAAAGATATATACCCATCTTCTAAGGATTTTAATAAGGGCACATCATATTTAGACAGATTTATTTTATCAAAAAATGAAAAAACTTCGTGAATAACTGTCTTTTTAGTGTATGTGGTACTTCATAATATTGTTTTTACCATAACAGACCTCTGTTAGAATACCCTGCATATAGAGTATATATTTCTCGCTTAGTCGCATGCAGTTGCTAAATCATTTTAACAATTTTCATCAATGTCATAAAACATCACTACGATACGTGTTCGACGAGGCTTTTCAATTAAGCGTTCAGTTTAGTTATATATACCAGACAAAATAGATAAAATAATACGTGTTAGTGATACGGATTTCATTAAGTCTTGCTTAAGTTAACCGTTTCCCGCGTGTAGAAAATTTATTTCCTGTGTTCATACTAATATTTTTTTTCTGTATGTCTGATTGGATGTCGGTGTTAGTAGTATCAGGTGGACGCGGATCTTCTTTGTTAACGAAGGTTGACTACTGAATCTCCAATGTGGCGCTTGTATTGATCAATCATTTCCACATAAAAATACTGGTAAATTGTATCGATTTGAAGATAGAAATATCATTTTCTGTCTATCCCCCATTACTGAAACTGTTTGGCCTTTCTTGGGAAGGAAAAATTATATATATTTATGCTGTGTTCGCGTTCGGAATTTAGAACTTATAGTGTCATGTGCATGAAGGCTTTTAGATTAGAGACGCGGAAATTGGAGACTCTGGTATTGTTCTTTAATTACGTTGTTGTAATGATATTTACTTTTCCGTAGAATATTTCACAATCCGCCTTGGCTTTATTAATTCGAATTCCTCGCGAAGCCAATCAATCCGATCTTTGATCCGCAGCAAGCCTTTCATCCAGAACTACTTTTGTTGGTGTTGCACGCATCTGAAGGAGAAAGACAAATACTAGTATCCCAAGACATGAACGGACTCCCTGCTAATCCCCAGCCATACTGTTGGTGTTAAGTAAATTGACGCCTTCATATACTACGGGTGCCATACAGTCGTTATTTGGGGTTATTTTCCAAAATAGACTGCTAGAATCTATTATCTTCCGTCACAATATAGCTTCTTGAAATACTACTACTTTGTGGGATAATTGACCCGCCCGCCATTCCTTACTATTTTTTGCGACAATCTAGAGCAGAATTTATAAGAATTGCCTTCGGTGAATATTCATGAACAATGAACACGTAATTGAAAAAAAACCCATATATTCTAACGAAATGGGTATACTGCATTAAACACCTATAACATTATCCTTGCAAAATAACCAAACTTCTGCAAAGCATTATAGGTAACTCAGTTAACGCCACTGCATTACGTATATATATATATCTAGTTGTGTGATTACAAGTATTTACTTTAGGTATGCCGTCATGTATAAAGATTGTAAATTAAAGTCACTGTTGTTTCTAAATACGATAGAATAAGTATGCACTCTCACAATTAAACGTAACATTAAAAGGGTCGTGGAAAACCATGTTTGCATGTCACAAACCTAAAATCACAATGATTTGTACAGAGGGTAAACTCTCAGTTTGGTTACAGACACGACTGACTATTTCTTTTATTACCCTCTTATTTCTAGACAAATATGGAACTGTGTATTGCCTGCTTAAAATGAATCAAGTCTTGGACGGATAAGCCATAATGGATGTCGGCTGTCGATTGGATGTATATTCTGATGAATTTGCTGCAGTCATGTTACACCTTACTATATTTCGGATCGATAATACCAAGTCTCAAATTTTAAGTTACTAAACACATATTACAACTTTAGCCGGAAGAACTACCATCATTTTGCTGTATGAGGTATGAAAATAACTAAAAGGGTTTCACAAATCGGGACTGTCCGTCAGACTGTCGAATCAGTAAAGTATTATGACACGGTGTTACATTATTACAAGGTATCCACATGAACATCTAGATTGAAAGCGTGGACGAGATAAAGGGGGATCACTCTTCATGTTTGGGATATCTTTGGGCAGAATGCAGTCAGGATATCAGCCTCTGGGGGATTTGACTTTTACTCAGTAGACTGGCATTTCTCCACCACCAAGGCGTGTTATTTCCTAACGGAATCAATTAACATTTGCTTACGCATCCAGTCATGAATATTTAATATTCGAAATCGAAGGACTGCCAAATTTACCAAGGACTGCCAAATTTATCGAAGGACTGAAATATTCCAAGGCTCTCATGTTAACATAACTTTAATGATATAGTCAGTGAGAGAAAAGTGTTATTTACCTTAGTCTAACCGTTTTGTACATGCATGCATATATGAAAAGAGATAGATAATGTTAAATTTAGGCTCTCAATGATATCGCATATATCAAGCATAAGTCCATGGTTATATTGTACTTTGGTGGTAGGGGTACAGATATCATTTAACCAAACACATAGATATTACGAAGATGACAGCCGTTTCCCTTTTCGCTGCGATGGTTTACACGAAAAACCGGCTCAGTTATAAAAATCCATATCTCCGTAAATATGAAATGTCCAAACTTTTTACGTCAAGACAATATTCTCTTATATGTGTACTTCCTATTTCCCGCAGGAATTTATGCAATATAAATTCTTTCCGCAATAAACTTACAATTTACTGGTAATGGTAACGAAATTCTCCGTGTCAATTTGAGCTGGATATGAAAACGCACTGAGTCACACGTGCACTGGCAACAATTCGCAACAGTGTAATGAAATGTGTTCATTTTTTAGGCGCCCAATTTCTACGACCTATACAGCCAACGTGGTTTATTAATATGCACACACATATGTTTTTCTTATAGTTCATTGGCTGAACCGCGAGGCCGGGGGAAAAATATCAAACTTGTTTGATAATTTCGCCTCGCGAGGCCAAATCCTCAGCGTGTGTGGCGAACGCAAGCCAACAGCTCAGCAGTTTTACCGGACAGGCCAATGAATCGCATGTTATTTTCACTCGATTCATACGCTCGACTCTTCAAAATGGACTTGAAGAAGACGTTATGCGGGAACTGAAATCAATTTCTTGAAACTTTTGCTCACCGTGTGCGCTGAAACAACAAGAGAGCTGACAGGCAATTGAGGCCGTTAGCTCAGCTGATATCTCTCGTGTGCGCCGGGCTTAACACCAGGCAGAGCCAGGAAACATGTGTGTGTGTACCGGATTTACCGATGGAAATATCTGTGAATTTCGAAAAAATATATATGGAAATGAGATTCGTGGTGATACCCATATTTTTTTAGCATACGAATGCATCGTGATGAAGGCTTCATGGTGTGTTATACCCACCTAGGAAAAAAACAGCCCGCAGATATGCATCAAACGTCCGGGAGTATGGAATATAGGTATACATCTGGACTAAACTCTTTTATCAGGTAAGCTAGACTTTAGTACTATACTTGCGTTGAAACCCATGCAGACAACCTATTCAAATTTCAATGCATTGGCAACATAGCGTCGCACGAAATATACGCGCCCCTGTTGACCAGGATTTTTTATACTCCCACAACAACAGACAATTTGAAGACAATTTTCTAGCGGGGTGTTTTCTTGAACATAATTGCTGTAATATACTCTTCTTTTTGTGGACGCTAAATATAGGGGAGAAAATGGCAACATTGTCACCAAACCATAACAGTTGACAGCTGTAAAAATAGATACCGTGTCATAAAATGAGAGAGAACATTTCAATCTGCCAATTTTCGAGATGAAAATTTTTAAAATTTTAAAAAAAAGAAAAAAAAGAATGAACACTAACAACCATTTTTTTAATTTTCTACTATTTTTTTTACTATTTTTTTGAAATTATTGAAAAAAGGGGGGAAAGTGGGAGGAAGGGGGGAGGGTGTGGTGAAAAGTGGGCGTGGCTGAATTTTTTTTTTAAATTTAAAAAAAAAGAAAAAAAAGAATGAACACTAACAACCATTTTTTTAATTTTCTACTATTTTTTTACAATTTTTTTGAAATTATTGAAAAAAAAAGGGAAAGGGGGAAAGGGGGGAGGGACGGGTGAAAAGGGGGCGGGGCTGAATTTTTTTTTAAAAATTTAAAAAAAAAGAAAAAAAAGAATGAACACTAACAACCATTTTTTTAATTTTCTACTATTTTTATTAACACAAATAGAATGAACGTGTTCACCAGGGTATTGAATTTTAATACAATTATATCTGAGTATTGAATTTTAATACAATTAACAGTAAAAAAAACTCTGAATTTTTAATACAATTATACGCTCTCAAGCCACTTCAATGAATGTGTAGGAATACGGTAAATGTTTTTCAACACTTGTTCAATAGTTCTGCATTTAATACAATTAACAATAAAAAAACTCTGAATTTTTAATACAATTATACGCTCTCAAGCCACTTCAATGAATGTGTAGGAATACGGTAAATGTTTTTCAACACTTGTTCAATAGTTCTGCAACAAGACTTGTTTGAACTCATCATCGTCTTTCCGTCCCTGGTGCACGCGTAGATCTGACCAAGCTGACCGATCACCCCCATCGGTTGAATGCGTCACCCGTGCACTGATGAATATCATGATACTGTACACTGACTACACACTCTATGTGCACTGATGAATATCATGCCGTACACACACTCTATGTCTACATGCTGCTCGCTGACTTGAGCTCAGTAAACCCCTGTACCTAATGTGACAATGTGTTAAATAATAAAACATGGTGTTTGATATTTCAATTTGTTTTGCTGTGAACATACTAAACATACCCAGGGCGGCTCCCCCCAGCCTGGGTATGATGTAACATTGGGGTAATAAACTATATAAACATTACTAAACTTGTTGTTCCCAAAACGGCTATTTTCATACCCTTCGGCCACCGCGCATGCGCAGAAGGCCGATATGTCAACCCCACCCCCAGCCCATTAGATGCCCCCTCCCCTAAGCTTCACTTGGATACCTCACTCGACCCCATCGGACCATTTTATCTAGGGACTACTTTTTCTCCGCGGAAGGTTTTTCCCGCGACCGAATCACCGCCAGACATGACCGCGGATGAATACATTCTTGCACTCACTCACACCGGCCGCCATCTTAAACCCACCACCCACCACCAACCACATGGCGCCATCTTACACCCACCACCCACCATCCACCCACCAGCCGCCATCTTAAACCCACCTCCCACCATCCACCCACGCCGCCATCTTAAACCCACCTCCCACCATCCACCCACCAGCCGCCATCTTAAACCCACCTCCCACGCCGCCATCTTAAACCCACCTCCCACCATCCACCCACGCCGCCATCTTAAACCCACCTCCCACCATCCACCCACGCCGCCATCTTAAACCCACCTCCCACCATCCACCCACACCACGTGACATCAATACTCGCTTCTGATTGACTACCTCCACGTGACCTCCACAAAATATGCAAATTTCTGGGGTCAATGCGACTTGAAAGACGCTTTGTATACTACTCACCAACTTAAAAAAGACAATCATAGTATACATAAACATAGGCTAGTTTCCTGCAAGAGAGAAGCGGTCAGCAGTTTCCAATGATGCCGGAAAGACATCATGATGTTCCAAAAATATCAAATCCGTATCGCTGATCAGTATTCTTAATTCAAAAATATTCGTCGTAAAGTCGTCATCTAGAGGATGATGTATCTCAGTCACGCTTTGATCGTGACTGTTCATATGAGCACCATGAGGATCTTGAAGTATATGAGTTCATACGGCCCCTAGCCCCGGGGTAAGCGGAATTAGACACAAGTTACGAAACGTAACGCTATAGATCTTGTACGCTACGTTCGTATTTTGCTATCAGCTTGCGATATGTATCGCCAAATTTTAGAAACTGTGAGTGGAGGCGTTTAGTGGTATAGCCCTGTTTTATAAGTTTCCGCAGCAATGTTTTGTGACGTTGATTAAGATCGTCACATTTAACACAGGATCTAGCAAATGCTACTAGGCGAGATATGTATACGGCATATGCAAGTCCCACAGGAATATTACTGTCCAGAAAGGGATAGTTTACGATGTCGAAATTGTAATCATCTCATTTGTCATAAAGTCGGCGAGAGAGAAGGCCCGCTTCACTTATATAGAGATATAGGTCTAAATATGATGTGCCTGTAGGGCTATCTGTAGTTTCCTTTAAAACCAGAGAAGGTGGTTGTCTATATAGCGTTTGGTGAATAAGAAGGAACGGGCTTTGAATGGATCGGTTTTTGAAAGCACCTGCATATAGTCATATTCATACGAGAACAGATATAGGTCAGCCAACAAGGGTGCACAATTAGTAACCAAGGCTTAGGACATTTAAAATGTTAGTATAAAAACAATCCTGAGAAATTGGTAGATTACCAAATGAAGCCTCTAACTGAAATGTCTTCTTTAAGTGACCGGTGACATGATAACAATAATGGTAATGATATAAGATAATTTAATAGATGTAAATTTCATAGCGATTATGCAGATATCAAATTCAGTCAAAATTGACAGTCAGTCTAAACATTAGAAGAGACAAATGCATGAGTATTAATATATATTCCTTACAGAGTTTACAAATAAATTAGAAGTGTAAACTCGCTCAGCATGATCCCGTACATGTACATATCTGTTATTCTAATTGACAAGGAATTTCACAAATATCCATAATATATGTGTCTGTAAAATCTTCCATATATACTGCCCTCGTGATATGACAGACAAAATGTTGAAACGACGTTAAATCCTACTCACTCACTCATCCATATATTCTGAAAATTTAACCTTTTGCCCAATTATAGCAGATCTTTGCAGACTAACTGCAGATGTGGGGAGAAAAATGACCTAAATGACCCGTGTTGAAATGTCACTTGCCGAAACGTCGCTTAGCGAAATATCACCTGCCGTAATGTCCCAGATCCTTTTCACTTAACACTTTAAGCCGGTTAATGCCAACTGAACCTGTGACACTGATACGATTACAACTGTAAGAAACTTGAACAATAGTATATAATAAATAATAAAAATGTCCCTGAGAATATATCAGGACATTCACATTCGGAAAGACCTTTTGCTTAAACTGCGGTAAAAGAGACTGAGATTTTACATAAATAGGGAATAAGAATACTGTTCTTTTTTACTGAACAACTCAAACCTATCCAAATAGGCATGTGACACCGGCACGATTATATTTGTGGCTCAGCTTCATGAGCTACTTATTAATGAACAATAAGCTATATTAATTATCTGAAATAAATTGTCTCACTTTCAGATTCTGTCCACAATTTGGAGCGATATGCAAGAGGTGAAGAATATTGACGACGTCTGCCAACTAAAAGGCAACCATATGGCTCTACAGGAAAGCTTCTCTCGGCACCTCACTTTCAGTCCCGAGAATACGGTGGATTCTCGGACCTAGCCTTAGTATCTTAGCCGCGCTTTTATTGCAACTGTTCATGTGGAGACTATGGAGTATCCACACGGCCCCTAGCACCGGCTTAAACGGAATAAGATACGCTAGCCAAGGAGTTGTGATGACAGATCAGCTCATGTGGAGACTATGGAGTATCCACACGGTCCCTAGCACTAGCTTAAGCGAAATTAGATACGCTAGCCCGGGAGCTGTGATGACAGATCAGCCCAAGAAATATAACTCAGATGATTTTAGTGGATGAGCATCGAGGACGTCCGATGGCGGAAACGCCTCAACATGGGGTAAACCTGGTAAATGCAAGAATTCCCAGAAAAAGTAACCTGCAATGCCTGACGTACAACATAAATTTCCCACAAAAACAATAAACCTACATAAACTTAAAACAAAATAGCGGCGTAAAATTGTAGGAAACGTAAACAATGGGATGATTCCATGATTTCTGAAATGCCCAAGAGATGAACGAGAGGCTAATATATCCAGGATGAGGGTAACAATTCAAATTATAGTTATAATAATATTGTGGTGCTAGATCAGCAGACTTATAGGGAAAGGTATTTGGCATAAAACTACTACATGCCGATAACATTTTAACTTAAAATCTGATTATGATTCTGAGGTCCTGTAGAGAATGTGAGAGCTATCTTGTTAATTTCTGATAAGTCGTTTGATTATGCATTTATCGAATCAAGTCTATCGCTGGTCGATGTTTTCCCTTTTGAACTCAAGATGGAATTTTTTAGTGAAAGACTGTCCCATTTTAAAATTGTATTTCCATTTATTGAGCAAAATCGTCTGGTGTGTCGGTTAGATGTCTTATTTTGGCAGCTTGTATGTACACGGTTTCTTAGATATCTCGCGTTTTTCCCATGTATATTTTCTGAGATGATAACAAATATATGATTCTGGGAATCCATGTTGAGCTTGATGTGAAAATCGGCGTTGGCTTTTGTTTTGGAAATGGAAAGATGTACTAACAATAACGTTGGAAGAACATTTGCATTTTGATCCTCATATTTGGATGTTGTACACAGAGAAAAAGGTACTTAAATTGCGCATTAGTTAATAGTTTCTTGAAATAACAATCTTGTTCCTATTAGTTATTCAATGTCCGATATGGCGCTAGAATTATGGTGAACAATAACAACAACAACAACAACACAGGAAAAGGGGTGCACCCATCTCAACCCATCGGGCAATTAACGACTGTTCATTAATGCACGTTTGGGTTGGGAGCTAGAAATCGTTGCTCGCTCTTATCGATAGCGCATGATTGGTTTCACGTTAACGTAGAATTTATTAACCGAAAAAGGTCTTCGCCATTCAGTATTTTCTTGCGAGTATAAGGCAGTCTATGGATTTATGAACAGTTAAGTCAAATATGAATGCGGCATGGTGGGGGATAGCATACACAGGTCAACAAATATAGAAAAGTTAACTCACCTATAATGCAGCGGCAGGATCCCCAGTATGACCGGAATCTCTCACGAATATCAACATTGGCCAAACTATGAGACCCGGTTTAGGTTGGCAAAATTGATCCCTTAAAACAGCAGATGATTATGCCTCACCAGAGAAACGTATGGTGGAAAACGAATAAAGTGTTGATTAATTTGCGGCCGTTAAGCCCGGCAAGTCTCCTAACATTGCGTGGATGTGAGCAACAAAATCAATACAACACTTTTTGGATCATTAGGATACGGAATGTGTTAGAATTGCAAGCTCTGGGGGAAAAGAAGCTTTAAAGAAGTACCAAAGTTCTGTTAGTTGCAGCCCGTCCGTTAGTATGATTCGATGAGAGTAAGACCCCGTGTAAACACGAACAGTTGTCAGGTTTCCTAATTGCAAGTCAGCATGGTTCACATGTTAGTTAGGTTGTTGGTTTAACTGATTTATATCGGACATAGCTTCTTCAAAATGTACCACGCCATTCAACCATGAAACCATACAACAGATATATAATCAATACAGTATGAAGCCATTCCATATAGAGAAGACTGAATAGACCGCTCGTTTGCTTCCAAGGAATTACCTTGTGAATCTTTTTTGAGAGAGTCACAAGGACAAGTTATCCCCTAATTTCAATGTCGATATAATCAAATCGCAGCTATGAAATTGTCGACGATATATAGTATATATTATGTAGGAGTGCAGTTCACAACAAATATGGCACATATATCACAAGTCCGGCAGCCAAATAGGGTTTTTTGGTCGAACCTTGCGCTAGAGGTCCCACACTGGATTTTAATGGTTTTGACATCTATGGAACATGCAGATAACGAAACCGAAGGGTGCACACCTGGCACCCTTGAGCATTTTGAAAAAAAACAACTTGTTTCCATGGCAACCACAGGACAAAATAACTGATATTATAGGAATGTAAATAATTTGATCAATATCTGAATATTACCCTTGAGCTCAGTAGTTTATGTAGTTTTTATCGCATTAACTGAGAAATAAATTAAAGAATAATTACTCACAATGTTTCTTCATTCTAGGGCGCCAGGGAAAAGGGCATGTAAAGGGAGCGAGGGTGGCAAAATCTCCCCCCCCCCCCATCTCAACTTTTATATTTGTGGACTGTTTTGGAGTCAAGAGCTACCCGTACAAGTAAACAGAACCAAAAGATCGCCGCTATGATGACGTTAAGATGACGTAATATTTAGTCAATTTCAACAGATGATTCGGACTGATTTTTCAAATCTTATTTATGCAATTTTCTACAAATAACCTGTGGACTATATTAGAAAATAAATACGTTTTTGTAGTAAAAATGTACACTTCTATTCCAGAAAAGCCAATAATCTAGATCGATAACTGCCAAAATGCACTTGCCATCGCAGGTTCAATCATGCTACCTTGCTCGGAGTGGTTTGCAAATAGGCTAAAAATGATGTCGACAGGAGAAGCCACATCTTCTCAAAGTTTTAGCTCTCAATGTTTCTATGACCGGAATAGAATCGCTAAGGAAAAGAGACGACTGATTTCCCCCGCTCGAAAAGGCTCCTAGTCACTTACATGGACATCGGAATCGTTATTTGGGTTCAGTTATTATGCATGCCGATCACTAGAGCTGCTTGTTGATAAGGCAATCACAGTAAAATATTGTTCAACTCTTTTTCCAAAACGAAATCTTCGTAGACGCACATACATGTTTAGGAACTTGGTTTCCTGCGGTAAGCGATAACATATAATGGTGAAGAAACGGCATTACCCCACAGGTCGATGATATTCTGAGGGTACTGCCTTCAAAGACATGACCAAGCGACAATTTATGATGCTTATGGCGTTTCCGTATCTCAGTCATATATGCTTCTACTGACGATGGTCATTTGTGAGTTACTGTGGGCGACAGACGTAAGAAAGGGCCGTGTTGACAATTAAGAACCCCATTCTGTCCTCCATTTTCGTCAAATACCAAGGATGAAGAATTAAAACTTACTAGATATATCCCAGGCCTTACTTGGGTGCGAATTATTTACAGGTAAAATCAAAACAATATCCCAAACCAAATAGAAGACAGGTCTATGCCGTTTCTCAACCCATGCCGTTTCTCAACCCAGAGAAACCGAGTGTATGTTCAGCAAACGTCCAGAGAGCGTGGCTTTCCATGGGAACCACTCACTAGATAGCAACCCCGCTTTTGACACATGACGCTCTGCTAAGAATTATAAACCCTTACACCGTGTTAAAAATTTAAAAGACTAGAAGACCTGTTCAGGAATTAATTCATCTTCAATGTCTGGGCCACTTTTGGGATTTTCAGGGATATATCTTAATTATAATTTTTTTTATATAACATTGGGATAACGACTAACCAAACATATTTTTTCGATAATGTCCTAACACCACTCATCACAATATCAAAGGGAGCTTCTTGAAATTGGGGCATACTAGTAACTGGCATAATGCATTCCAAACAGAGTGACATGGTGTGCCGTGTTGGAACGCCTAGGAACTCCATGGCATACAGTTTGGAACTCAGCAGATGAAGGATGGCTTATACCATACCATGCAGTGGGAATGCCATATGCCATTTCAATTGGAACTCTAATCCATCCGGATCAGAACACTAAACTAGGCACGGTGTGTCCCATTTGGATAACCGGCATATGCCATTCCTATCAGGGAACTGATAGTTTATTGGAGCAATATGCAAGAGGTGGGAAAAAACTGTCGACGTCTGAGGACTAAAAGCAACCGTATGACAGGAAAGCTTCCCTCGGCACTTCACATTCAGATCCGAGGCTTCGGTGAATTCTCAGACGTAGCCTTAATATCTCATCCGCGCTTTTGTTACAGCTGTTTATGTGAAGACCATGAAGTATCCACGCGGCCTCTAGCACCGGTTTAAGCGGAATTAGATACGCTAGCTCAGGAGCTGTGATGATAAATCAGCTCAAACAACTCATCTGATGTCAATGGATGAGCATTGAGGACGTCTGAAGGGGTGATCGCCTCAACATGGGATAAACTTGGTAACTGCAAGAATACCCAGAAAAAACTAACTTTTAGTCTTTTAGTTAAAAAACTGCAAGATAGATTCATCTGAGTAGCCAGAAACGTTTCGATCACCCCGTGATCATGCGATGTAGAATCGGCCATATCTGATTAACTCACGAACATTTACTAAAAAGGATCCAGCCCCAAGGTGTATTCCATGCCACTAAGATCTCACAGGGAAACATAGTCTGATCGACTGTGTAGATTTTAAGATTGTAAGAGATTCTTTTTATCAAGCCCCAACTTTACAAGATCTTTTTAGCCAGGTAAAAGAAGTATTCCAACAAAAACAGGCCAACAACCCAGCTACCCAGAAGTAATCAACATGACACACCAAAAACATGTACATACATTAAAACCGATTTCTCTTAAATAACCTAAAATACAGTCTTCTTTTACCCGAGTAATTTTATAGGAGGATCGTTCATCCGGATACTGCATCTGCATCCCATCCCAGCTTTCTCTAGTGTGTATACCTACCCATAACAATCATTACTATAATCTGACCACTATCTTGTATCTGACCCCTATACTTTCGACTACGATTAGTATGAACATAGCGTATTAGAAGAAAATTAATGAACTGTAGAACGCAAAATATAGCGCAATACATATTTAATTGATCAACTGTTTCATTTTAATATTATACACGCTAGCGGAAATTTACATACATACTTTTTTCGTGTAAAATCTACTCCATTCCTATAAAGTTAAATTTCGAATACAGTACCGAGAACCAAACTCTCAAATAAGAAGAGCTCTGGCGAGAACGGAAGAGCCCCGAGCCCCAAAACAAACAAAAATTCAAGGGCTTCGAGCTCCGAAGAGAGGTGAAGCCTCGAAGCTCCGAAACACAAGCTCCGAAGCTCGGAGTTTAGAGCTCTGTGCTCGGAGCTCGAAGCTCATAGCTCAGTGGTCGGATGCCATTAAACCAGAATAAGGTAATGGCACCTCAGTCTTTCAAGTAATATTTCTATACATGTTAGAATAGGGTGGGGCGGGGGGGGGGGGTGTATTTGGCATAATGTCGTTTCACTAATATGGTGACAGTCAGTTTGGTTGGTGGAGGAAATCGGAGTACCCGGATAGAACCATCGCCCGTCGGCATGTAACTGACAAACTTACACACATGGACCAGCCGGTTCAGCGTTGCGGGGCTAGCAGTCACCAGCGAAGCGCCTTGGACCACTCGGCCAACGAGGGCCCTCTACATGTTAGAAGATGTCTAATTGCTTTCTCTCGTTACGTTTTTTTATGTGTCTCCAATCTTGGAGGGGGAGTATTTCCGCTTCTGCTTTCTGAAGCTGTCAAGTTCTGCTTTAGCTCCACGATCTGTTGTGCCAATGAAACTAGTTAGACAGTCGATATTTCCGACTCGATTCTCGGGTGGGTTTTGTTAACCGAGTTTCCCGAGCTGTTGCCAAAGCGAAGCTTGATGAGGATCCAGTCTCTTTTGCCAATTCTGTTGAGCTTCATTTCTGAGGAAAGTTGCAACTTGGTCTGCATAAAATCTGACACGTATTCCTCTGTCCACGTCATGGTACAGTTTAGTAGTGGCGATCGATGGCTTCTATAATGTGCAAATATTCCTGTGGTGAAAGTTAAAATAGAAACTAAAAAATATATATCTAATTTCGCTTTGATGACGTTGCTATGACATTATATGAGGTAAAACTGAAAAACTGAATACTATATTCTAAATTTATAACTAATTCATAATAAAGTAGATATTACATGACAAAAAAATGTATGAAACTATCCGCTAATGTGTATTATATTGAAACTATTGATCAATACAATATGTAGCGAACTATATTTTGCCTTCTTTTTCTCTTTGCAGTTTATCAAATTTTTTAATACGCTATGGATAAAGCTATGCTCATACTAATCGCAGTCGAAAGTATAGAGAGTGTTCATATTTTAGTAATTCTTTGACGCATTAAATGTGGTACATGTTGTACATATTGCAGAAAATCGGGTAAGATTGTACGCTTTGATATATATACGCATATACATTATTGGTGTATCGATTATTCCTATGAAAGGGGGTCATTATAAACATGTCCCTACATGTCCAGACCTTACCATGCATATACAAATTTTCGGATGGACGATCTGATACATATCAAAATAGATACCCAACAAATGCTTCAAGGGTAGACCTGAATGGGGCGAAAGATAATATGAAAATATCTAAGAGTATAGTTAGATGGGTAGGGGAAGTGACGCGATGATCTGAAGCGTCTTGTTTTGTAAATCAAAGACACTGCTTATTATACCTAAATCATATAGGTATATATACCTCCATCGCATCCTTATTAGAATAGTGCTCACTAACCTACTGAGCGAATGTCTGAGCATAACACGAGTGAACAATGACCAACACACATTCATTGGATATTTTCACAGTGGAGTATACAACGGATCGATATACGTCGCTCGGATAATGTGGGGGGGGGAACCTAGTTGACATCCTCTCGTGTGTACCCCGATCTCATGGCTTCACACCTCTTGCATATCGCTACAATTTACACATTCATTACTTCGCAATTATTCCTATCTCTTACTTTACAACAAAGCACCCATTATGCCTTTTATTAAATGTCTAATAGAAATTGATTTGTGGAAAAAATCAATTGTCCTTGAATTATTTTGTTAAATTATTGAAGTTATGGAAGGATGAAAATGACATGTGTCAACTGTGTATTTTGCTGATTGAATATAATTAAGAATCTTTGTCTCACAGGGATTTTCATTCAACTGGTTTTTATTGTAAGCTAATTTAAAGTACACACACCTGTTGAAAGAGTCGTATCACTGTCAATCCATCGGAAGACAAGAGTCTGGTCATTTAATATAACTCAAACTTTATCCCGAGAAAGAAACTGAGAAAAGTCTGTCATGTTTTGATATGTCATGTTTTATGTATTGTTTTATGGGCATATCTAAGTCATGCTCATTTGTATTAATTCAAGGATTAAGATCCAATCTTTTTTGGACCAAGTTGCGGTATTTTTCATGACTGGATTTCGCGTGTGTTTATGTACCAGGTAGTGTCTGTTGTTTTACGTTATAATGCAAGTGTCGACCAAAACTTTGACTGCTCAATCTTTCGTCATTTTCCAGTCTTGTCGTTTTAATAGATCCCATTAATCTGTTCTGTTTCTTGTAAAAGGGAAAGGTTAATAATCTCGATTAGTACATCACATGAGTAATTCTAGAGTAATGATTGGATAACCACACGACTAATATATGCAATAGTGCCCGCACAGGCTAGCACTATTTCTGTGACGTTTTTACTCGGAGTTATGCCCCTTCTTTAATGCTGATAGGTGGCGCAGTTTCATCAAGCAGAAGCCCAGCTGTCAAAATGTCGGAATCGATAAAGCGAAGATTTATCCAACAGCACCAGTTTAAGAAAACCGCTAATCTGACTAAATATGCTGTCAGAATATTGCGTCAATTTTGTGCTGAGAGAAACATGGACGACCAGTTAGAGAAGTACGAGGTGGCCGACCTGGTACTGCTACTCAAAGATTTTTACACAAACCGTTGAACGTCAGAAATCAGGACGGAAAGCTGTACAGCAAAAGCAGCATTTGCGCGATTCGTCAAGGTCTCCGTAGATTTGCATTCGGTATACTTAAAGTTGATATATTTGGTAAAAAAAAAGTGTGAAAAGGTCATGTGACATACTAAACGCATTATTGACTGCTCTTGCGGGCACTCGCTTCGCTCGCTCGGGCACTATTCTTACCTCAGCAACACTATGAAAGCATATTACCCGCAAGAAGAGTCAATAATAGGTTAATACTACAGCAACTGTCCAGAGCCACTCCATACATGCCATATGCCTATGTTGAAATGTGAAACACCGATATTGACCTTGTGTTATCTCTCGCCAAATGTATACAGAATAGTTGGCACAATCGTTGAACAATGAATGAAAATATGTTTGACTACGGTTTATGCTAAATTAAATTGTATGCATATATCATAGAATGACGACACGCTATAACAGCTACCATATATATAACCTGTCTTATTGTATAAAATCCCTATGTTATCTTATTGCTTGAATGTTTCATTAGATAACATTTTAGAACCGTAGATTGAATCAATAACACATCTCAATAAATGTTAATAATATTAATCCACTATAATTTGTAAATAAATGCACAGGAAATCAGTCATAACAGCCCTTATATATCTTGATATCTATATTTGTTCATTACAGCAAGGCTAAAAGATTATATGAATATGCCGTCTATGTATATCACAGCGTTCCACTAAGCGTATATCGTCTTCACCCATTAAGGTGCAGAAATGGCTATTATTGTTTCGCATGCTATTTAGCAGATCTGCTACTTCGCAAATAATTTCTAAAATCAGTGATATTTTGAAGACTTTGAAGATAATTTCTAGGCTTAATGCTAGTTAGCACTTTGACTTGTCTGTTCCCAAAGAAATATATTGTATAATTAACACTATGTCTACCATTTTCGCAAAGAAATATATTGTATAATTAACACTATGCCTACCATTTTCGCAGATGCTAAATATTGAATATTTCTTCCAAATAGCAACCTAGTCGGTCTTGTCTTTCCCCAAAGAAAATATATTTATTAATATTCCTTAGCTTAACATTTTCACACATGATAAATATTCAATATTTCTTCTAACTTGCAGCTTCAAATTGTCGGACTTGCCTCTCTCGAAAGAAAATATATTGTATAATTAGCAGAAATGATAAATATTGAATATTTATTTCTAAATTGCAGCCATCATAAATATTGAACATTTCTTCTAACTCGCAACGCAAATTGTCGAAACGCCTCTCCCGAAAGAAAATATATTGTATAATTAGCACAAATGCTACATATTTTCAAACTTGCCTCGTCCCAAACAAGATATATTGCAGGCCCTATAATTATCGTTCTTCCGGGTTAAACAACGCGTATGCACTGGTATGTAAGGATTTTTAAGACAGTTGCAAGTACATTTTCATTTGTGGTCTGTGCAACTCCACTCAGACAATAAAAGATTATTCTATCGTTCTTCCTGGTTAAACAACGCGTATGGGCTGGTGAATAAGGATGTTTAAGGCAGTCTCAAGTACACCTTGATTGCTGGTCTGTGCAACTCCTCTGAAAATAACAGGTATTATTCTATCGTTCTGCCTGGTTAAACGACGCGCATGCGCTGGTATATACGGATTTTTAAGACAGTCGCAAGTACATCTTCATTTGTGGTCTGTGCAGCTCCACTTAGACAATAAGAGCAGACGTCAGCGACATATTTAAGTGCGAATCCCTTCTAATTAGATGATATTATAAAGATGCTAAATATTCAATATATTGTCTGTTCTCAGATGTCACCTACATATATAAATACGAATCTATTCTAATTAGATGATATTAAAAAGGTACTAAATATTGAATATATTGTCCTTTCTCCGACACGGTATTACAGATATTTTCATGCGAATCTCTTCTAATTAGAATATATTATAAAAGTGCTAAATATTGAATATATCGTCTATTCTCCGAAAAGGCTCTTGTGGATATTTAACTGCGAATCTCTTCTATTTAGTATAGATTATAAAAGTGCTAAACATTGAATACAATATCTCTTCGCAGACGCCAGGTAGATATTTAACTGCGAATCTATTCTAAATTAGATGATATTATAAAGTTGCTAAATATTGAATATATTGGGGGGGTTTTCAGAGGCCAACTACGTATTTAAGTACGAATCTTTTCTAATTATATGATATTATAAAAGTGCTAAATATTGAATATATTGTCGTTTGTCGGACGCCAGCTAGATATTTAACTGCGAATATCTTCTAATTAGATGATATTATTAAGGTGCTAAATATTCAATATATTGTCTGTTCTGAGATGTCATTTACATATTTAAATGCGAATCTATTCTAATTAGATGATATTATAAGGGTGCTAAATATTGAATATATTGTCCTTTCTCCGACACGGTATTACAGATATTTTAATGTGAATCTCTTCTAATTAGAGTAGATTATAAATGCGCTAAATATTGAATATATTGTCTTTTCTTCGAAAAGGCTCTTGTGAAGATTTAACTGCGAATCTCTTCTATTTAGTATACATTATAAAAGTGCTAAATACTAAATACAATATCTCTTCGCAGACCCCAGCTAGATATTTAACTGCGACTCTGTTCTAATTAGATGCTATTATAAAGCTGCTAAATACTGAATATATTTCTTTTCTCAGAGGCCAACTACATATTTAACTGCGAATCTTTTCTCATTATATGACATTATAAAGGTATCAAATATTGAATATGTCTTTTGTCGGACGCCAGCTAGATATTTCTCTTCTAATTAGATGATAGTATTAAGGTGCTAAATATTCAATATATTGTCTGTTCTCAGACGTTACCTACATATTTAAATGCGAATCTATTCTAATTACATGATATTATAAAGCCGATAAATATTGAATATATTGTCTTTTTTCAAACGCCATATAGATATTTAACTGCGAATGTCTTCTACATGTAATTAGATGATATTATAAAGGTGCAAAATATTCAAAATATTGCCTGTTCTCAAACATCACCTACATATTTAAATGCGAATATATTCTAATTAGATGATATTATAAAGGTGCTAAATATTGAATATATTGTCCTTTCTTCGACACTGTGTTTCAGATATTTTAATGCGAATCTTTTCTAATTAAGAGTAGATTATAAAAGTGCTAAATATTGAATATATTGTCTTTTCTCCGAAAAGGCTCTTTTGGATATTTAACTGCGAATCTCTTCTATTTAATATAGATTATAAAAGTGCTAAATATTGAATATATTGTCTTATCCCAGATTAGATGATATTATTAAGGTGCTAAATATTCAAGATATTGTCTGTTCTCAGACGTCACCTAAATATTTAAATGTGAATCTATTCTAATTACATGATATTATAAAGCTGGTAAATATTGAATATATTGTCTTTTCTCAGACGTCAACAACATATTTAAGTGCGAATCTTTGATAATTATATGATATTATAAAGCTGCTAAATATTGAATATATTGTCTTTTTTCAAACGCCAGATAGATATTTAACTACGAATCTCTTCTTATTAGATCATATTATAAAGGTGCAAAATATTCAATATATTGTCTGTTCCCAAACGTCACGCGAATATATTCTAAGACGATGATATTATAAAGGTGCTACATATATTTTGTTCCTTTCTCCGACACGGTGTTACAGATATTTTAATGCGAATCTCTTCTAATTAGAGTAGATTATAAAAAGTGCTAAATATTGAATATATTGTCTTTTCTCCGAAAAGGCTCTTGTAGATATTTAACTGCGAATCCGTTCTATTTAGTATAGATTGTGAAAGTGCTAAATATTGAATGTACTGTCTTTTGCCAGACGCCAACTGTATATTTAAGTGCGAATCTGTCCTAATTAGATGATATTATAAGAGTGCTAAATATTGAATATATTGTCTTTCTCGGACGCCAGCTAAATAATTAACTGCGAATCTCTTCTAATTAGATGATATTATTAAAGTGCTAAATATTCAATATATTGTCTGTTCTCAGACTTCATCTACATATTTAAGTGCGAATCTATTCTAATTAGATGATATTATAAAGGTGCTAAATATTGAGGATATTGTTCTTTCTCCGACAAAGTGATACACATATTTAATACGAATATCTTCTAATTAGACTGGATTATAAAAGTGCTAAATATTGAATATATTGTCTTCTCTCCGAGAAGATACGTCAGCTACATATTTAAGTGCGAATCCGTTCTGATTAGATAATATTATAAAGGTGTTAAATATTCAATATATTGTCCTTTCTCCGACACTGTGTTACAGATATTTTAATGCGAATCTCTTCTAATTAGATTACATTATAAAAGTGCTAAATATTGAATATAGATGCTATTAAAGTAACCCGCTTTTTCTGGCAACTGCGGAGTTTAGCAAAAATATCTGCACAATATTGCCAAATATGCTATTTAGCACCATGCTAAAGCATAGTAAATTTGAAAAATATCTAAAAAAAGAGCCAATCCTGCACCTAACTCTCTTCACTGGGATAAAAGTGCTGCTGTCTCCAACAATGAAAACAAATTCCCGTTACAGACGTTAAATGGTACCACAACCGATTATATCTATTTCCCAATCTCGATTTCTATCAACAGGGAGCTGATTTCAGTCAATAAAGAACAGTTTCATTCCATAGAGTGTTCCATCTCCCAGCTACGTTGGCTGGACAATGTTTCCAACTTATGACACCAGAGCACCAAGGAACACTGACATGCGACCCAGAGCCATGCCATTAGCGTGATTGCGTTTTACGATGAACCAGCGTGTACGTGGTGAAGATCCAGAGGTCCATGCTCCTCTCTACAGGCCAAAGGAAGATATATGATTGGGTTAAGCTGAAAGTGTTAACCACGTCAATTAAAGGGCTACGAGAGACATTCAAGCACGTACCAACTCGACATGAGTGAAGGATTTCCGCTTAAATTACCCGATAAGTTACTAAAGTGCATCAAAGTCCGCCTTATTTATATGTAGTGAGTGAAGTCCAGGTTCACCGCAAGATGCCAAAAGTAAATGATAGCTATACGAAGAACATGCTTGCTCTACACGTTCAGTGATCCGGGACTAGAGGGGTGGTCTACTGGATCAAGCTATCACAAACCAGTCCATCCAGTTATATTGACACGAAAGAATGTTATGTCGGGGGAAGTCTTCGAAATATTAATTTTGTTTTCCAGATATATCGGTTTTATCAAAGAAACGCGATTTTTGGACACTATCGTGATCGCCATTTTGATTCTTTCTCAACTGCCATGTAAGTGGCATAACACTAAATTAGTGTAACGACTTTCAGTGGTGTATTTATTCCAAAACGGCAGACAGAGTGTAGATATTTTATGATAAGATTATAACCTCGACACCAATAGCAAAAATGGACAGCTGCAAAATTGAACAATTGCATCGTGCTTTCCTTCAATAAGCTTTCACGGGAAATCACACTGTTCCATATGGGGCTGAGGTCTTTAGAGAGAAATGCTTTGAGGTGTGTGGACTACACTGTGGATCTTGAATGTATCGCCTTATAGCACAGGATCCTACTGTAAGAATTGGTTACCAAAGTGTTATTTTAGCATGTAGATGCAGATTAAAATCCCATTCTCAGGATAAAATACGACGGAATTATATGTTTCTGCCATTATCTCCGGAACGACAAGAAATACAAATTTTGAAAAATCGACCAAAAAATGTCTGTTTTGAAGATGACGTCACTGTGCTGTCATTAAAGCGACCATCTTGAATTTTTTTTAAATTTTCTTGTAGAGTTTGACCGTAAGTTTCAGCTCCCTAGCTCAAGGGGTAAGAAAAATATTTAGCGAGGGGTGAGAAGGGGGAGGGGGGCAAATGGCCCCTCCCAGGCTCGGAAAGGTCCAGATTAAGGAATATAAGTGGTCTTTGGACCTGGGCTAATTATAGCTGTCGGACTTGATGTTTCCATGGCAAAAGACAAGTGAATCAGCGACTAGGTTAACTGGTCGAACACACTTGGCACAATAGAGTAGGCAACAACCAAATTCAGGAGAACTAGATTTTATCTTGCCAGAAGATGAGAAAATTTCGTGTATTTATGTTCGTTTATTGGAGCGATCTGCAGCTTTTACATAACATATCACTCTGATAATGCTTCCAGGCTGAAAATTGGTTTCGTTGTTCCAGAGTATTCAACCAAAATATCTAGTGATATAAGCGATCAATGAGAAACAATTGTCCTTTTGATATCACATTTGGATTTGCTGATTGTGAGCAATTAATTTGTATATAACAGCAAAATGCCAAAAAGTTGCAGTTATATTAAACACAACTTATATGGCAATGAGTTAACACAGCATTGGCATTATTGTTTTTATTTTTGTCTGGATCGCATCGCGTAGCGGTGTCGACCAGACTATGCTGCCACTCACGAAATATCTGAAAATGTGTACGTGCACTATATTGTGATGACCCTGTGTTAACCTGTAACAATCCGCCAGTGATTTTCACTCTGTGTTGAGTCATATCAGGGTATTAACTTGGAAATGAAGAAAAAACAGTCCTAATCGTTTCATGTTAACTAGAAATAAAACGAAATATGAATTTGAGTGTATTTCATATTCGTTTCTTCGCCCAGGTTTGCTTGTATCCGTGGACTATTTTTTTGTTCTTTGCATTGTCTGGTTCGTCATCGTCAGTGAAGGGTGAAGGATAGTTCCCATGGTCCACAATCAAGTAGCCTAGGCCAGGAAATTTGCGGCAATCCCTAAGATTACTTGGGGTTTATAGTTCGTAATTTGTTTGTTGACAACAATAGCGTTGGAGAGACAATTTGTGCGAAAATCCCTGTTGTTGTTGCTGTACGATCATTACGTATTCGCCGAGCAGACGTTGTAAATCTTGTTCCACTTTCGGGATTATGAAGACCCCAGTTTTCCTCACTTGTAGTCGCGTTCTTTTCCGTGAAGTCGGCGTTCGTTAGTATTTTAATGTGTATGCATACGGCATGGAATATATTTCCAGAGGAGATATGCGTCGAAGCAACAACAATAGTATTTACATTTTCTCGTCTTGTGAACTTGACCGTATCGTATGCAGTGCAATCTATTCTGGGGGACTGCTCACCGAACATAATTTAGTTTGAAAAAGTTTGAACACCAACAACAAAACTTTTCGAAAGCGGAAACTATAGAGTTTGTCAGGTACCGCTTTCGAAAAGTTTTGTTGTTGGTGGTATTCAAACTTTTTCAAACTAAAGTATATACGCAATGATCGTGCAGCAACAACAACAGGAATTTTCGCACAAATTGTCTCTTCAACGCTATCGTTGTCAACACACAAATTTACTATAAACACCATGCAGTAATCTTGGGGACTTAACGCAAACTCATGCAGCTCTTGTCAATATCTGCGCTACACAGAACTATTAATAAAACCAGTTAATAAAACTATCCAATTTGCCGTATGGTTTTGTCACAATAGAATTGCATGAAGTATGAAAATCTGCTCGCAAAAACTGGTAGAAGACATTGACGCAGACGATTCACTTTTGAGCATATTACTGCAGAAAGTTTCTTGCTACCACGAAGACCTGGTATATTTTGAAATGAGCCGCCTTCACAAATTCACTTCCCTGAAGACTAAACTCTGTGTTCCAGTTGTGATTCCCCAAACAGACTCGTCCACAACTTGGAGAAAATCTCCACATGTATCCATACATCTGCTATCGGTTGAAACATGCCAGCTGAAACGTTTTGAAACTTTAAATCCATTGTTGACGATCCAGACATCAGTACTTTGAGTACTTTCATTTTGCTGCTGCATTTAAAAAAATCTCTTCCAAATAGCCACCGATACATACAATGTAGAAACTCTGAACTGAGGCCACCCGAGCTCATGTATGTTATATTTTTATAGGCAGTTACCAACAGTCTATGATAACACTGGCCACTGGAATTCCATTATCCCTGGAATACATTACAGTACCTTAAGGGTGGAACCGTATCTCTAGTTTGCATTGCAGCTAGTTTAGACTATCGACTACTTAATGAACTTCAGTTAACTAATACATGAGCGTTGGTTCTTTTGTTGTATTCGGTCTCACGTTTATGTGGTTTATCGTAAAGCGATGATCAATATATATCGGACGGGGAAGGCGATGTATTTCAGGATGCTGCATGAAATTTTTTCTGGCGATTCAGTGGAGGTCCTTAGTTTTCTCTCTGGTCTAATATGGGGATTGCTAACTTTTTTTTATGCCTCTTGTCCGTTTCCAGGTGAGGCCTGAAAAACAAGCTAATTAATGACGACATAAATCAATATCTATCACATATCTATCACACATTACACTGACTTTGGTGGGATCTAAATACCTTTGACATGATTATGGTATGTCATCAAGTGTATGTTTACATGCATCTGTCATGTAAACGCTTTGAATTACATTGTATTGAAGGCTAAATTTGAAAGCATCCAAACTATATATTCAATCTTGTATTAACTTCATGTAGACGAATACACCGAACAAAACTCGTTAATACTGCTAGAAGTTCCTTTAATTCTGTCACAGTTCGTTCGCAGTGCAGGATAACCCATTATTAACTGTACTAGAGATTTTGCCATCTCAGTCGCCTGTGTCACAAATTGTGTGCGATTAATTTAGCACATATTTAGCAATCAGTATTTCCAGAAAATTTAGTTCGAATATTATCCAATCCTAAAACCACAACTGATTTAATGCGGGATATTCTTCCCACGAACATTAAGGTTTTTTTTGGGGGGGGGGCTGTGAGTAACATATTGCATTTTAATCAATACCAGCTAAATTACACGGTCTGATGCTTATTAGTACAAAGCACATCCCACTCCCACCAGACATAGAACCGGCCGTTCTGGACTCGTCCACATACAAGAGACACAAAGTTGTGACAGGCCTCAGATCACTAAAAGGTTTACATTGACGGCAATGTTAACGTAATTGCATCTAGCCTATTCTCTACTTAAGCATAGGTTTCAATATTTCGACAAAAAGGACTTTTATTCAAGTGCTATGCCATATCTTGAAAAGCATCTTGACAGGTGTTGCCCATCTTGATCTTGAGTTACGTGCGCTCGTATTAATAAGGTCATACATGTACGTTTGGCCTTTTGCTCCGCTTTGAGTAAGCGGTGCACATGCACCCTAATAATCTGTCTGAGAAACATCTTAGTAGGCCCGGAGTTAAAATCAAACTAACAGCGAAACCGAAAACATACCATAGGCCTACTCCAAACATCTACCACTGGCCTTCGATTTCGTCGTAACAAAGGCAGAAAAATTTAAAACAATTCAATTCTTTGACAGCGGTTGCGTAAAGGAGCCAACGGATCGATACTGTTTTGTTTTAGTATTCTGGGGTCAACACTGCATAGGATAAGCAGCATTTATTAAAGCCCATCGGCAAAATTTAATAATTTGAACATTACATCGCGTGGTCAATATTTTCCGTTTTTCAGCCCCTCCTTCCCCCTGCCATCCCACCACCCTTCTCTCCACAAACACTTCACTGCTCTTGCCACGCGAAAGATAGAGCATAGAGTAATTGCTGTTTTCAAAGCCAATATCACCGGTGATTGGAATGCGGAACCATGTCATATAATGAATCTTGACAGCAACAACATTGTTGAGACTGGGAAATGCAGCAGTGAAAAGACAAACCAAATCAATGGCATGGAGAGGGAGGCGATAACTTGTTTTAAGATCACTTGTGGGGGAGGGGGTATCATTTTTTCGAGCTATATTTTGGAATGCACCGGTTCCCTGTCCGATAAATATTTACCGGTCACTAACGTATTCCTCTGTGGTATTAGTAGACTGAGATATTTTAAACATTTGAACACTACTATGAATTTCAAGTGAATGAAGACCAAGATAGGGCGACTTGTCTGCAACATCACCTGTGCGCGTCATCTGTTACATGAATGTTGACATGCTATGTTATTGTTAAATTTTTCGGATAGCCGCATTATATTTTGGAGCTGATCATTTCTTCATGATAATGCAATGTAATTACGTATTCGGAAGGGTAAAATTGTCGGGCTGATTGATTCAGATACGTACCCATGGTATGCAAGGAATGGTACATATTTGTATATGTTAGACTGCAAACACTGATACACTGCCTTCGTTGAAACAAAATTTTCCTAGTTTCACTTCAAAATATATAGGTTACCAACCGCGTGAATGCGAAGATTCGACGCCTTCAGACGGACAATTAACTTTGTGAATCATGTCACAATGACATAGAGAGGCAACAAGCCGTCAATTAGATGTGATGACAGGTGAGAAAATCACTCCTGACAGCCAATTAAGGAAATGAAAAGTTACAAATGATTTAAAAGCTTAAGTGTGTTGTGAATGTAATCTTTTCGTTAAAGCAGCTATAACATGTTCGGTTTTTCACTTCCTGATGCAACCTTTAATATAATAGCACCTGTATGACATAGTCAGTTGGAAAATGCATCGAGGCTATGATTATGGAACTCTCCCAAAGAGAACAGGAGCAAGATTGTATTACAGCCTGGAATATAGGCAAACAACTTCGATCTCAGTAAAGGTTTTCATTCTTTTGTTTTATAGTCTCTGAGTATAAGGACTCGAAGTTAAGAGAATGGACAGTGGCTGACTAGTGGATGTTTTGCTCGAATCGAAAATGTAAGATCATGCACTTCGATGATTTTTTAATATCTTAGCAATTGGTCAATTGAAAATGGAACTGTATGTATATGGGCGTGGGAACGCCCTCTGTTGAAACTGTGTTGCACTTGATATTAAGAGTGTGTTACCGAATCTGTGGTGATTAATCGGTTTGCTTTCCGTTCTGTTGTAAATATTGCGTACATGTATATTTATGCTGTGAAATAACTGATTTATTGCGCATGTTTGTACTGCTTTGAAGAGATTTATAGATAGGGGTTGGACATGCAGCTGTTATGTATTCGCCTGAATTGTAATTCGGACGACTCGTTATATGGATATAGTCAAGCCTGAATCGGGATTCTCAAACTGGCAATCTATTGATATGATGAATGGACAACGCCGTATCGCTTAGACCGAACGCCAATTTCTCTTTCTGACATGTTTCCTGAAACTCTCCAGATTCAGAGAGTAAGCGATTACAGTGAGACATTGAACTTCGCGGAAATATTGTAATGATTAATCAATATCACGTTATCCGCTGATGCAAGTAGTACATAACTTTCATGGCAAAGATGTTCAAACATGCAGACAGTTTTGTCAGTTTTTGTCAGTTTAAAGGAAAAAAATCACGTAATCTATCATATTTAATAATTTGGGCATGTCAGAACTGTATCCTACTGTCAAAAACGCTGGTCTACGCTGTCCGTCTTAAGGTAACACTGGGGGTTATATTTTAGAAAAGTCGCAAACATACAGACTAGAGACATGAATCGCGCAAAAAAAGCTGATTAAAACGCACTTAGATAATTAATTGGTTCATTCTGACACTTCGAAGAGAGGTTGGAACTATTGTGATTGAAAAATACTCCCTCGGCGATGATGCGGATTAGACGACATCAATATCTTGCTCAGACAAGATCATCAGTTTTTCTATTGGCTATATGAATGTGAAACATACTTTCTCTAACTGTTATTATCCATTTTGTAACCCTTGGCAACTGATGCATATATATGCTTATATTGACTTGTATTTTGTTACTCACAGGACATCGGAAGATGTGGAAGCGCTTTGAGTGAAATAGAGTTTCGGAAACTGTTTTAGGGTCTGTACGCATGTACTTGCGCATGTGAAGTATGTGCAAACAAACACTGTTGCTAGAAACCGTTATTTTGACCGAATAAATGCAGGTCGTGATACAGATTGATCACTAAAGCTTTGAAACCCCGTGAATAAGCTGTGAAACTATTTAGCCACAATCAGACAGTAGAGTTCGTCATTTACCCTTTGCTTTTCATTGCTCTGCCATACAATATTTGCTGTATTTATTTCCGCTATAATGATAATATTCATACTAGTTCTCGCAATAAAACGACAAATCTTATCGGGTGTATGAATGTCCGATCATTTGGGTCACATGCCCTTAAATGCTTAGTTTCCGTGTTCGGGTCAGATCACCGAAGTTGAGTTCGGTCAATGCTTGGATGGGTGAACGAGTGCTCTACTGGCTGGACTGATCAGTGTCCAGGGTAATAGGAACTGTGGACACTCTCGTGTTCTGGCACATGTAGGCGCCGTCGTGATATGATTGAAAAAATGTTGAAAACGACGTTAAATCCTACTCACTAACTCATTCACTCACTTACTCAATCTCCTATATTTCTATGCTTTGAAGTGTCTATGTTCTTTAACTATGAGCGACTTAACCTTCTATTTCTTACCGTAACAGACCCGTGTTACACTAATCCAGAAGACTATCGTTCCTCATTTACGGGGTGCTATCAAAGGGAACTACAATGGATGATGTATTGGTTCGGTGTAGACCATGAAGTAAGTGACGATTAGTCTTCTTTATTATGGCACAGGCAGAATGGTGACAGCGTGGGTTTACTGACCGTTAATCAATTACTATTCCCGTCCGATAGACTGTCATCATTAATGTTATATGTTGCTAGGATTTTCCACAAAAAAAGTGTTTCCAGTCACCCTTCGTTTTCCAGTAATATGAGACTACGTGTCAGATGGCGGCCTCCGGTTTGGCCTCGTTACCCTAAGAATCCAATATTTGTGTAACTCGAGACAGCATTAATGTTTGTGATAAAGAAATGCCGAAGTCTGCTAAAAAGAAAAGCGTTGAAGTCAACAAAACGTCGACATCCTGTCTCTATATTTCAAGACTTTCAAACTAAATTATTATTTATCCGAAAAAGTTGTTCCACACAGACGCCGCTTCTAGGTCTGCTTGGAGGTGTACGGCTGTACGGCCAGCCCGTGCCCATGTCTCTTTCCAATGACATTATTCGTCCTTATATAAATACATTTCCAAACTGCTTGAAGAATGTTTATTAATGGTATCTTGCAAATTTGTACTAGCAGTATAGTAGTGTAGGAGATTTGTATTGTAAGTGGTTGTCTATTTTCCGTCTGAGTACACCATTATTCATCAATACATCTTTCCCATCTTGGCGACATGCTATTAACCCATCCTGGTACATCATCCGAACACATGGTATGATCATACATAGACACTTCTGTACGTAGTCATGCGGTAACGGGTATTTTCTGAGTGTATTAGGGCGTTTCCCAAATGGTCACATCCGATTGGTCCCGTGAGATCCGAGGTCAGCGCAATTACATTCATAGAACGAATACACACCTCCAGAAAGCGATGGATGTGAAATGATGCCTTGGTTGGCCTCGAAGTGTCCCCATCACAAATCAGAAAACACTGTTGTCTATGTGAATAACCGTCGATTTCATTTCTTCCAAACATAAGTTTAGGTTGTTTGTTATATCGATGTTATTAAGAAAAAAACAAACAACTATGCATCAGGAGTGTGAGAAATAAAGTAGCTAATTTCCACAACTTCAGTTTCATCTCGAACTGTATCCCACAGTCATGACCCTCTGTGCTATAGTAGTCGCTTTCCATTTTATTTTGTAAAACCTGGATAATTTCATTGGCTCGTCTAAATGGGGAGGTCATGTGATATAATGATTTTTGAAGCTGGAATAAAGTCAGATACACGGAGAATGAAGTCAATAAGCTAAAGGTCTAATGAAATGTGAAATTCTTATAGCTCTGTAAGATGGTCCAGGTACGACATACATGTACTTATAAAATATACATTAACAAGGTTTCTGCTTCATCTTATCGATATCTTAACTTTCTCCTATTTTACATTATTACAACCTACAAAGATGGCTAAGTCATTTACAATGTAATTTCTGCATCCGTCAAGCTTTTGTGCTCTTCATTCGATACACAAATATAACCAAGAATGACCTATATGTCCACAAAGAGACATGCAGTTCACTTGCCTTAGCTTCCTTATTTCTCAGGGATGTTTCGTCTTCAGCACAAATTGGAATTTGAGATCGATTCCTTTCACGTACGTAAAGACGGAAATAGGCAAATGAAATGACTGCAAGATGCAAAAATAGACACTTGTAGGGGGAAGAATAATTAATGTTTCAGGGGTATAAGTGAGTAAAGCTACAATTGACCTCTACTGCTAATGACATCAGCTGCCCGTTTGGGCGATAAGGGCTTTGATCAGGCGGAAATTAGTCTTCGTATATGACATTGTATTTTCTGATGGATATTTCAGGTGTGTCTCGTATGCTGAGCTACAACTATAACGATGCCAATCTAACGGGAGGATACATTTAAAAACGTGGTATTCAGTAATATGATCGTGGAAGGCTATTTGAAAGAAGATCAAAACTGAATCATCCATGGGAATTGTACGTTCAACATCAGCCTTTAATAGACGTGTATTTGAGTGGTGTGGTACTATTTGCATAGTAAAACGTTGCCTAATATATTTACTGATATCATCAGTTATAATATTTCTTATATATATTGTATATATATATATACAATATATATACAATATATATAAGAAATAGTTTAATATTTCTTATATATATTGTATATATATTGTATATATATATATAGATATACAATACATATACAATATATATAAGAAATATTAAACTCGTATTATAACTGATGATATCAGTAAATATATTAGGCAACGTTTCACTATGCAAATAGTATATATATATATTTTTCATAGTTTCTTATATATTTATGTAGACTAAGGATTAGACAATGTAGCCTTATTCCTTACAATCAATTTAATTTGGACTCTACCGAGCATCCACGACCCTACATGATGGAACGACAAACCCAGAAATGATCGTGATAGCAATAAAACAACACTCCCGTTGTTAATGGTTCGCTTGAGGGTGAGTCTGCATACGCATCATTACTGGTCAGGATATACATGTAATCACCGACACACACAGAAAAACGCTGGTCAGGATATAATCACCGACACACACAGAAAAACGCTGGTCAGGATATAATCACCGACACACACAGAAAAACGCTGGTCAGGATATAATCACCGACACACACAGAAAAACGCTCACATGGTTGGGGTCAACTTTTCGCTATGAATATCCAAAAATCAGCTGAGGGAGAACGTCAAACCATTTATCCGATCTGTACAAGGTGTGTCAAATATTGTTTAATTTGCCAACTTTTTTTATGCCATTTAGGCTTAACTACATCGGGAAATAATTATCTGATGTGCAGTAAACTAATTTTGTGCAGCAGTAAAAGTAAAACAAGGAAAACGTCAGAAATTCAGCTTCATGACCACCATTTTGAACTGACTCGTGATCCTCTGCTTGGGGATGTGCAAATAAGCTCCCAAAAGTGCTAACGGGAGTGGGGTGTATTTCCTTAATAAGTTCGGGGCTAGGACACGTTTGTGTATCGAGACAATTAACCGATCTATCGATAACCAGAAACAAATACACATATGTCAGGCAACCCCCTTCCACGGCTTACCGGGTGGTTAATAGCTATGACAGCTACAATTCATATGAGCTGTGTGATTTAAAAAATAAAATATACAGAAATATATCCAGAATTGAAGTGCTATCGACATTGATTCGCTCGTATGCACGATATCCATTCTTGATCAGATTCGGCAGCTGTGGGTATCCGGAAGTAAATATAATTGTATTAACAATTATCATCTCGTTATACCCTCCAAGCCTCCAAGAAAACCTTTGCAAAAGAGCTATATTAAAACTGAGATCCGGAATCTGGGTCGTGGATGAAGAATTACACAAGTTAACATGATAATTTACATTTTATAGATATACATCTCGTGTTCTAGCTTAGATAAATAAAAGCTGATATGTGACACGGAAAAGATACAAACATTGTCAAACTTAGACGTCTTTCGCTGCGTAATGTCTTTCACTATAATGCCCGTATCAGTAAGCGATGTGATTTTAGTATCGATGCTATATATTTCCTGCGATTGGATATACAGAGATTAACATGGTTCAAGTGAAAAACATGTAGCTGTTTGAAAACGAATAATATACAACTGGTGTGTCAGAATGACGGCTGGATGAAACATTAACGAAAACTTCCAACGTATCGGAAATGTCTGTTCGCGAATGGGTTCGACACATTGGGAATTGTTCTTCAGACTAAACCTCCTAGCAATCCAACCATCGTAATTCACATATTTCTGAAGTTTGAACAGCTTTCGTCACATCTGACCGACCTGAATCTATCGTGGCACCGCTATGGACAGTTCCTAGACAGCGTTGATGAGCTTAAAGAGGTAGTAGCGTGATTTTAATTGTTCTGGTAAACTGAACATTATGATCACCTGCAACATTTTCCAAAGGTTTTTCATGTCTCGAAGTTTTGAATTCCATATAGGGACCAATATTGTTAGATTCTCAAATTCGGTCTAGTGAACAAGATGGAAATGGGAAATGACTGAGATGACGTCGGATAACGTGACCTGGTGTTCATGACGTCATGTTAGAAGGCATCACAGTACAATAAAAGTTCTATGACGTTGCAAAGCGTCATGTTCAGAATGCTGATGCGTGTTTTGCGACGTCATCTCAGGCACTGGAACCAAATGCAGGTGCTGTCATGTTTTTCAGAGAATGTCAGAAATGTGATTTCATTGCCCGTGATATTAAAAATTTAGGTCACAGAAAAATGTTGACTATAGTTAATCTCAACTACTAAATATCTTTTATCGAAATATGTTATTTGCTGAATATTTTCTAAATGACGCTACTACCTAGCACAAAGTGGCGCCACGACAGTACCATTCTTGTAGATATAAGATGGATGCATGTTTGTAAAAAGTGATTCGCGGAGATTCAGACTGGGTCATTGACAAAGTAATGTATAGTTTGCATTGTATAGTTTGAACAAACGGCACGCTAATCCGCTTTCAGCGTGTGGATCAGCTTGAAATATAGCGTAAATCAATGTATGACAACAATCAATTATTCAAAACAACGACATCTACGATACTTTTGAGAGAGAAGGTATTCGTGAGCAGTTTCACAAAACTTTGTATAGATGCTTTGGACTTGAAGATTTGCTATATTGGCATCGAAGCAATGCAGCTGACAAATGAAGCATCAGGTTGTAATTGGGCCGATGAAACCGATGTAGAGTTACTTCTATACGTCTATGGTAGGCCGTGGTGGACAAATATCTCTATTATGTATGCGTATATACAGATATATAGATCAGCCAATCAATAAATAAATAACCCAATATCCCACACATTTCGAAATTCAAATGGATTCTAGGTCATTGAGGTCCTTGTTGGCAAGTATACCAAGGCTAATCCAAAGTGAGAACGTAGAAATTGACTTCGGATGAGAAGTTGAGGTCTCCTGCATAGACTCAAAAATGACACCAATTTGATGAGCTACAATGCCACAAAATTTGCGCTATCTATTTGTCTGCGTTCCGAGGAGCAAAACAGTCCAGAGATGGCCTACATGTCCAATTCGTATACTTATAATGACCCCAAATGGTATCTCGATAATCCCAGAAAAGGGGCTAAACGCTATGGTGGATGGCTATTCTTAACTTTAATAAGATCCGCTATTTTATCAAAGCTCTATTCGTTTTCCATCGTAGGTTTATCCAATGAGAACAAACCATATGCTTTAACGGATGCTTTCTTTATAGACGTGGTAATTCCTGTTTCTCAGGTAAGTTTAAGCCTAGATCCAAAATCATGGCGAGGCATAATACCCGGTTTCCATCATATTGGTAATATTTGCACTACTGCATACATATGGGCGATTTCACGTTTCTATATTTGTTCTATGACCAACGTGTGCTATTCCCCAAATTGTCTCTTTCCCATTGTGATAAATTTCCATGAATATGTAGATTATCAGGTACCTCATAAATAAATAAAAAATGGAATAAGGATGCATATTTGTTCAGCTAACGCCTTCCGTCTGGGCTAGGTGCACCCCTTGTCAATTAATTTTTCTCTTTAGTGTTTCGTATGGGGATCATGTGAGTATGAAACGAAAACAATCATGTTCACCAGTGAATCGCTTGACACCACTACTGATCAGTTTATACTGGAAATTGAAAGACTTGTGTTTGGTCTAATAACTATAATTTAGTTTAATCACTAGTTTATTATTAAAATTTTGACGTTGACCTGAACTTTTATTTTGAAATACACATCGAGGAACGCTATAGACACCGAGCCCTAATACAAACTCTAAAAGTTGCTCTATGTAATTGGGACTTGAACTATTCAAATGCAGTTTTGTTTTCGATTGACGTATATGGTAGGCCGTGGTGGACAAATATCTCTATTATGTATGCGTATATATTCGAATATATATGCATATTAAATCCAATATATGTCCATATATATTCACAGCCAATCACAGAGCAGTTTTATATATGCGTATTAAATGTTTTTGTATGCAGATCAAATAAGTTTATATCCATATTAATTCAGATTTCATCCCTATATATAGAGAAATTAGCTACGCACTAACTTCGAATTTATCTCCATATTAATTCACATTTATGTCAGACAATAATCATTTATGTCGTACATAAATCAACCAATAGAATCACAGGAATTATGTGCGATATAAATCGCTTTCCTTCCCACACGTTGAATCCGATTTTTGACCTAACTTGTGTGACCTTTCTTTGTTGACATTCGGGACAAGATTTTATATTTCCGATAGCTTGGTAGCCGCTTGCCTTTATTATAGCTGGAAAGGGTCACGATAATTTACCCTGTGCAAAGATTGTAGCCATATTAAGATTGTATACACTCTTATAGCCACCCCTTTTACATCGCATTGCCAATGCACGTTTTAACTGTGCTTATCTTCTGGGTCGTATTTTTTCTATGTTCCTCCGAGGAAACCTCGTAAGAAATAGCAATTTTACATACAAACTTGTTGAATTAATAGAAAATACTCATTCGTAGAATATAACGATGTCTTTACCCATCTTCATAAACAGGTCGATTCACACACATCGAAGTGCGGACCTTGATCTTTTCACGTCCAAAGCAGCGTTTTAATTACGATGTATCAGCAATTTAGAATACAAACAACTAATTGTATACCCTGGAACATTCGTTTACGCCCTCACTAACAGTTTTCCGATTATATATATGATGTCTGTTTAATAACGATTTAAACAAAGTTCCTAACTTTTAAGCTTGCACTTGTTAAGCTATGCTCAATACGAATATTACATATTTTGTTCTTAAATGCCCAACTCTCAAACTGTATATATCTTTTTGATAACATGTAATTGTATTCAGGTACGTTGGTTATTTATTGAATAAATATATTAATGAATAAATAAAACCATTTTAGTAATAATACTCTCGAACTCTGTTTCATAAATCTCAGCACGGTGAAACATCTAAGAACCGGCCACATCAATGGCACGGTGTGTATTATAACCGTCAGTGAGTTGTAAACAAATCGCTCACTGACTATGATGGCTTGTCTTTCTGGACACAGAATTGAAGTTATGGCGGGAAGAGAAGCTATTTATGTCGTACATAATTCCTGTGATTCTATTTGTTGATTTATGTACGACATAAATGATTATTATCCGACACAAATGTGAATTGATATGGAGATTAAATCGAAATTAGTATGTAGAAAAATTCTTTATATATAGGGATGAAATCTGAATTAATATGTATAGAAAATGATTTGATCTGCATACAAAAACATTTAATACGCATATATAAAACTGCTCTGTGATTGGCTGTGAATATATATGGACATATATTGGATTCAATATGCATATATATTCGAATATATACGCATACATAACAGAGATATTTGTCCACCACGGCCTACCATACCCGTCACTCTGCACACAGTCGGTGTCTAGAGCAAGATTGGTTAGTCTTCCAATTCACACCTCGGATTTTGAACACTGAAGGTGGTCTGATACATCAAGGCTATTTCGACGTGTGAATGTAGAAATTGGCTTGCTGTATGGAGATGAAGTCCCCGTGCAGAGGATCATGGGTAAATTCGAAATGGCGATCATGTGGAAGTACCAGAAAAGTGATGTTTTCTTCAAATTTTGTTCTTATTCTGCGATGAAAGTGGGCGAAAACTATTTTATTTCACATCATTTGATTATAAACTGATGTATCACGCAGTTTGTGAACAGAAAATTGCACAAATAAAATATTCAAAAAATCGATCGTAAAATGTCTCCCGGAAATCTTGGATTTGTTGTTTCATATTGTGGCAGAGCTTGACCCAAGGGTCCGTTTCAAGGCAGGACCCCATATCACTAAGGCCAGAAAACAACGATCTAATTCGTCAGTTCCAGCCCACCCACTATTACCGTTTCGTGGAAGTAAGGACACGTGTAAACACGAACAGCTGTCAGGCTTCCTGATTGCAAATCAACATGGTTCAGCTGATGTGAAGTTGTTGGTTTAACTGATTTATATCAGACACCGCATCTTCTGTGTAACCTCCAACTCAACCATGACACCATACAACTGATATTTAATCAAACCGGGATGAAACCATACAACTAAGAATATAGTGAATGACCAACTCGTTTTCTTCAAACAATTAACTTGTGGATCTTCTAAGAAAGGGTCTAAGAGACAAGTGTTTATATCTGGCAATGATCTGAATGTTTGAAGCTTATCTTGCAGCCAGTTTCCACATTCTCATTTCAAGAATTACTGAGAATGTATAGTATAGATATGAGTGTAATAAAACCCAAGTATGGACACATTGGACAAATGCTTAATCTTTTTTATTATTATATTTCCATTGATCCATATGAAGAAAATAAAGATATATGCGTCGACGTGCTTGAGGAATCGGATTGTCCGTTCTTGAGAATCTATCATATTTAATTCCCGTGCCAGGTATAATCGTTATAACAGAAACCGGATACCAAGAAAGGTAACAGTGATTAATAGTTCCCAGATGTATTAATGCGTATTCTTTGATTTGAATACACCACGCAATGACAACTAAACTTTTCTGAGGTGAAAGCCAAAATTTATACTTTGAGGCTACCTACAATCTGGATGCTAGGGTTTTAACCTATCTTTCAATGTGCATTTCTACAGAGTGAAGGACCCCTTTTGTGGATAATTTATGAGTTGACATTTCTATGATTTTCCGGGTTTCACCGGGATGGTATTGGACGAATTACAACCATTTCCGAAATAACGAGATCACTTCAAACATGTATGCCACCCCGATGGATTTTTTTTGCATCCGTTTTAGCTAATACATATTTAAAATTACATACATAGAAATTCAAAGCCTTGACATATGTGATATTGGAAACTGTGTGTTCGAAAGTAATCAAACAAAATTGGATGTGAATGAGTAAAGCTCAATTTTCTCACATGTCCTGTTAATACGTTCTAAAATACAAAAACTTTAGTAATGCTATGAGGCTGATCTTGAATTTGAATCGAACCCGTCACCCAGGCACCAGACATTTCAATCACCAGAAGGGAACACAAACTCACTAGATCGCCTGACTTATTCAAATGTTCTTATATCAGCATATCGTCATTCAATAGCGTTGGCTGTTGTTATTTACAACGTGAACTATAACTGCGATGCTGATGACGGATTCATGTATGGCTAAAGCACATTGGATACTTGATAGCTTCCGAAACCCTACTCTGGCAGCTTTTCCGACGAAGGTCATGAATATTTCGATCAATTCTCCAAGTAGAAATCAAGACACAATGCATAAAATAGCCGAGTCCTAGGGCAAAAATAAGCAAAGGGCTGTTCAGCTCTAGAAAAGCCGGAACAGTAGAAGTATCTACCAAGATTTCAGTGGCAAAGAGAGCATTCTCATTGATCTATTTTTTCATCAGTCAGGATTTATCTTCTATTTTTTGGATTGAAAACGATTAATCGTGTTGTCTTCTTAGAAAAAAACACAGTCTGTCGACATATACTTTTTCAATTGTTTAAATCCTGCACGACCTGTGTCTGTATCTGTTTGTGAAAGCTACTAGATCCATTAGATGGAAACTGTAATTAAGAATGTATCAGCATAATGGCGAATTTGTAAATGAAAACCTATAACCTGTGAAATAACCGTGTGATATTCAAATTTTACATTTTATACTAGCGTCCAAGGCGGCTGTCGGATCTATGTTAATCAGGTTGAATGGACCTTCTCGCACTATTTCCTGTTATCCTTAATGGTTTTAAATGGAAGTTTTATTTTTCTCCACAGAAAAAACCCTTAATCGGAAAACATTTCCACCAAGCCATCTCAAATTATTCGGAATCTATTCCCTCGTACCATGAAAAGTGGCAAAACTCACGATTTTATTTCCAACGATATTTGAAAATCGATTTGACTATTCTAAGATCAGCATACACATATGCTTGTATTATATGGATCTGTTCATCACGTTAGCAAATAGCTCTAAATATAAACTTTGCCAGTTTTCATACAACTCCTTTGATTTTCACCATCATTAAGTTAACCAACTTAAATACACCGGGGTTTCTTCAAACCTGAGGCATAATAAGAATTTTGTCATTCTTTATAATGGGCAAAACGTGATACTCGCCTTCAATATTTCCCTCTCATTCTCTCTCTCTCTCATCGTACCTACCTGTATCTATATCTAAAAGATGTTCCACAGCAACATAGATACTCTTGCATTACAAACTGCTGCTTGCTTGCCAAAGAAGAAAAATACGTTTAGATATTTCGATAGCTTCAAACCAGCTCCTGGTCTACTGTTTGCTGATTTTTTTCTCATAAACGTTATCTCGTTATCTCTCCGGGTAGAGTCAGATAGTTTGCAAACCATATTCACACACAATCCGCCGCACAACAGTTATCCAGTTGGTCCCGATGTAAAGATCAACATACACGGCTTTTAATATTACAGTATGTGCCTTTTGAACTCTAAACCAGTACATGTATTTAGCAATTTTAAACATTCGTCCAAGCAGGTGGGAGGAAATGAGAGCTCTCCAATTTTGGGGGTAAGAAAGATGTTTTCCTTTAATAACTTAAGAAAAAAGCGAACAAATTCACACCTTTGTACCAATGGCACAAACATTCATCTGTTTTCACATGTTTTTCATATGCTTTGAAGAAATTGTTGCCCATTTACTTCAGAAGATAGAAAGTGGTTTATTGTTTGTTTTTAATTGCCGACGGGCGGTGGTTCTCTCCGGGTACTCCGGCTACCTCAACCAACCAAACTGACTATCACCTTATGAGTGAAACAACCTTGAGTGTGACATTAAGACAAATCCCTCCCATGCCTTCTCCCCTTGTCAAATTGCCATTTCAACATGTTCAAACAAGTAAACTTGTAACTTCTTTCGGCAAATGTATAGGACGGGACAGGATTACGTTTGCTGTAGATTCAGATAGAGTGATGGTTGCTAAAAACCACAAGTGAATCCGAATTATCATCTGTAAATTTCTTGCAAATCTTCAGATTAGTTAACGATCTCTGGAATATTTTCGATCGGTGGAATTTCAGTATTGTCTTCAATCTGGAATTAGTAAAAATCAGACGTCCCGGTCGGCTCTGGTTCAGTCGTGAGAATGTCGATATTTTTTTATCGAGAAGGCTTCGAGAGAAAATCGGGAAACCATCTTGAAGCGAATAAACACAATTGCGTCATTCACAGGCTAACACCTATTTACACCTCTACGTGCGACTGCGCTTTAGAGCATATGCTCGGATGCTAGCTGAACGTTGAATATAGCATATTTTTAAGCAACTTTCTTTTGTTATCCAAGATTAAGTAATGTAGGCGGGAGAGGATCAGTTCGGTTGAATATCTCACTATCCCAAACGATCCATGTCTAATGTCGATCTTGACCATATGGAAGCAGGTTAATTCAGTGAGTGAGTGAATAGAATTTAACGTCGCTTTCAACATTATTTCAGCTATATCGCGAAGAAACAAATAAGGACCACCCAGCCAAGTTGCGTTCCTGCTACTTCAAAGAAGAAATCTTTGAGGCAGCATGGAACCAGACATCCTCCATCTACCCTATAAGACACTGAGACACACAAGACACAGACAGGACGCTAACAGCACAGAAGACATTGACAGGACTCTTACATGGTGTAATAAAGACAAGTGATATTACAGTGCTAGACATCACATTATGAAGTTCTTGTTGCTTCTCAGCAAAATGCATTGAAGCAACAGGAACCTGTGCCCACCCAACCACCCGCCAGTTCAATTCAGACACCACAATATGCATAATATGATAGATTGAAGAGGACAGGTATAATGCTGGTGCAACAGAAAGACGATTGCAACTCAGATATTATTAGTTACACGATTAGTCAGTGACCCAATACAGAAATATATGGGGTCCGTAAAATTTATATTGGGCCAGGCGTCAGCTGTCCCTATATATTTCTGTATTGGGTAACTGACAAACCGTGTAACGAATTCATCCCGCTGAAGACCCTTTGTGAACAGGCTAATGTCCTTAGGCAAATTCTGTGAGAAAGGACTTCTTGTTAACAACTTTGACCCTATGTTGTTGTTGCTCACGAAACAAAAAAACACTCTATGTGAAGTCACACATTAGCAAAATTCATTGGCGTTCATCGTAGCTGATTACGATGAAATACGAGCTGTTCACAAAATAAATGCTATCTAATTTAGAATTTCATCTGATGAAGCTCACATTTATTACAAATACTTGTTAAATCAAGGTCCGACGAGTAATCGACGCGAGGCAGCAAACGCGAGTGCCATACGCACAGGAGCTACTTTAAAGGAAGATAACCTAGTTACTCACCCCGAATTACAAAGACAAATATCGGGTGACCTTGTGACCGTGATCGCTCATTTACGTTGGACGCTTTTTGTCTGAAGCGGGATAAAGAGTAATACACGTAGTATCGACCAAAATAAATATAAGAGAATGATGGGACCAAGTTAAATACACGATATATAGTTTAGGGATATTTCCGCATTTGGGAAAACAGGTTTGAGTGATGTTCATAAATTCGAAGGTATTGTCCTATCGGAATATGGGCATTGCATGATGTCTATGTGACACTGATATATGAGGGATCGTATGGAGAACGTGGGGAATCTGCGGGGCAGTAATTCCAATTTGGGGCAGAAAACCCCACAAAGAGGTATGGCAACATCCCCACAGTAACCCTACAATACCAACAATGGGTTATTTTCCAGGTAGTGATTTGGGAGTGGGGAATGAATTGGGCAGAGCACTCTGCAGTATCCCCGCAAATGGGGAAATTACGGGGCAGGGTGCACAAAACACCATCTGTACGGAATTTCTCGGGTGTGGGGGAGGGGGGCATCTTCTATCTATAAGGGCATGTCATTTGTACAGGCTGTCTAGTCTCCGGATTCCTCCTACAATATCATCCATCCCTCATCCAGCTATCGTAATAAATTGATACAGGAAACAAATATGGTTGAGCATACAAATATTCCAGTTTCATGATGGCAGTCAAAAATTGACCCCTACAAAACTGGCTAAAACAAAACACAGTAAATTCAGATCACTCTCATCACTGATCAGACCATTTATGTTCATATAACTAACAGCTTAGAACAAGTAATAACATAGAACAAGTAATATTTGTTCAAAGGTGATGGTACGATAAGGCGGGATTTTGGCCTATACGTGGTGTGGTTGAAATCGAAAAAATAAAATGTCCTAAAAATACTTAGGTTTTAATGTAACGGCAAGAGAAAATATAAGTACACAATATGTGAAAGTTTTAGTGCGGTTGCGTTATGATTATAGTTATCACATGAAACTGAAATCCACAACTTGTGCTATTTCGTGAAAAAAGGTCTAAATCTAGTCCTTCCGACACGCATTTAGACGCGGAGGACCCCTTGGACCAGAACGCCATTTAACCTGGTGTTGTGTGATAACATTATATTCCCACTGCTGGAAGATCTTTTTGGTCCAAGGGGTCCTTCCTACTAAAAAATGAAAAGTTATGATTCATAACGTTTGAAGTTTTCGTAAGTAGATTAAAGTGACAAAATAGACTGTTGCAGTTGTTCATATGTCGTGGTGTAGTGGATACGCACGTTGGATCAGAAGCGCCTCGAAATTTTCTTTTACCGAGTTCAATTCCCAGGAGGTCAACATGTGTGACGTCGACAAGTTATTTCAATCTTTCTCAGTTTTGTAAAAAAATATAACATTTAGTATATCTGAAGTAAGATTTTAGACTATCATTGACATTATGAACCAATTAAAAGTAAAACAAGCTGAGTAGCTAGCAGGTCCTCCGCCAAGTAGCCTGTTTGAGAGCATACAGCATATACCCTTCCAATATCTCCTTAAATATAACTTGGTAAGTGGATATGTGTATGTGGAAGGAGACGTTTATCTGGAATTGTTGAGGAGGTTTGGGAAGCAGTAATGGGTAGTGTAAACCTGGAATGCAAGTCTGTAGTTGTATATGGATTTGTGGACGGTTGGGTTCATACATCGATGGGTGGAATAGATCTCAAAATATCGCGTTCACAACACAGATGGATACAATATGGGCGAGTGAAATGATGGCCAATTGCAGCCATATTGGATTACATACTACCTCAATGAAAAATCAATACCAATGGCCGTCTAACTGATGCGAAGCACCTTCTCAATTTTGAAGTCAATCGAACGAATTGTTCTCACGATACCGCGTTCACAAGATGCAGGACAGACGGAATCAAAGATGATCAATGGCAGCCATGTTGGATTACATACTACCTCAATGAAAATCAATACCAATGGCCATCTAACTGATGTGGAGCACCTTCTCAAGTTTGAAGTCGATCGCATTAATTGTTCTCGAGATATCGCGTTCACAAGATGTGGGACGGATGGAATCCAATATGGTAAATGGCAGCCATCTTGGATTACGTACCTCCGTGAAAATCAATACCGATGGTCAGCTAACTGATGTGGAGCACCTTCTCAAGTTTGAAGTCGATCAGTCGAATTGTTCTCGAGATATCGCGTTCACAAGATGTGGGATGGAAGGAATCCAATATGGTCAATGGCAGCCATCTTGGGTTACGTACCTCCGTGAAAATCAATACCAATGGCTGTCTCACTGATGTGAAGCACCTTCTCAAGTTTGAATTCGATCGGCAAAATTGTTCTCGAGATATCGCGTTCACAAGATGCAGGACGGACGGAATCCAATATGGTCAATGGCAGCCATCTTGGATTACGTATCTCAGTGAAAATCAATACCAATGGCCGTCTAACTGATGTGAAGCACATTCTCAAGTTTGAAGTTGATCGATCAAATTGTTCTCGAGATATCGCGTTCACAAGATGCGGGACGGACGGGCGGACGGCTAGCATTTCCAAGTCCTCCCACCACTTCGTGGCGGAGGACAATAAATATTGTTTACCGATGACACGATACCGTGTGGACATTACGGGCCAGTCAAACGTTGAACTCGAACGATCAGTCGCTACCTGTTACAACGGCAATACATTCGCCTAAATTGTGTATTTATTCTCCAATATGTGCATGTAAAATCGACTGCAAATCCAACGTGGTGAAATAATAACGTCTTGGTACCGAACATATGTGAGGCTATCATGGTTCACCGTAACATTCAGTCCATTGATTGACAGTTGCCGCCGAGGACAAGTTGTACATTTCATTGTGACTGACAGATGAAGAGAAGAAATGTACATTCCTGTGAGTCGGCTGGCTGTGGGCAAAACCCCGCCTTACAATACCATCTCCTTTATATACGAAGCTGTGCATCTGAAAACCTCTCGATTCTTCGATAACTCCAAGTTATCAGGCCACAGAAACCTGATTCATAGTGAGCAGTTTGATGGTATTCGAGATATGGATCATAAGCATATATTGAAGGGCCATAACTCTGGGTGAATCGTCATGACAGGCAAAAGAATGTGACAACGTACATCAGTAAGGTACTAAGCATCTTCATATATGTTTCGATCAAATAGCAGCTGAGATATCATCCACGGTACAGTTAGGCAATACAAAAGTGATTTGTGTATTCCCCTTCATGGGGGGGGGGGACAGCCGCCAACCTTGGCATGTGGAACTGATGTGTTCCATGTTCTCCTAACAGATATGAATAATTTACTTCAACTTACACTATGTCGCTCAGCCAGTTCCTGTGACACAAAGCCTGGGAGAGGTGCGTCTACATTGGTCTGGGTTGGGAGAAGTTTGTTGCCATACTGTTTCTCCAGAAAATACAACTTTGTGGTGTTTTCCATCGTCACTATTCGTGAAGACTGCAGTACCAACAGGGACCTGTTTTACCATACATAGCCACCTTAAAAGACAATAAAAAAAGTATTATAAAACATTTCATCAGAAGGCAATATGGATCTGTTACTGGGAACATATTTGAAACAACTTTGAAACTCTTAACGCCTAATGTACAGTAAGTCAAGGGGCTGGCACTGAAACATGACCGGTAAATAATAATCTACAAATAACTGGTTTGGCACCCCTTTCCCCACAACTGGTGGGACATTCCACCTCTTAGAAATGAACAGGATATCACAGTTTTTTCTCAGACATGCAGTGATTATAAGATTTCCTCAGCTCCAGGTGTAACTTCCTTTCTTTGTAGGAGAGGATAACTGGTATTCACATGAGGTCCACAAGCCAATCTAATCCATTATCCTGTTACCAATTCACACAATGAGTGGGGTCCAGCCTGTTCCTATAGATCATTGAAATACAAACACAATTATTTATATTAGATAAAACTCAATCAGGGCAGTATACATTCTGTAGCAAATTATTGTTACCTGAATAGAGAGGCAAAAATGCATTTTAGTATCAAATTACATTAAAGGAATCTGTCATTCTGATCTGCCCGATCTTGCAGACCAGTGATGCCACTGAAGACCAGTACATGCCAGGCAAGAAACACAGATAGGACCAACAGAATACTGTTAAACGTGACAGTTTTATAGTCTAAAGTACCGGTTACAGAACAGAATTTCATATTTTAAACTGTGCTCTCAGCCTATTTCATTTGTAAACAGAAAATTCATTCCGTTGCAAATAAAAATCAATCTTCCTTTCCATTGAGAGCCAACTAATGGAGGTAAATGTAGGTGAGGTGTTCGGCCAACGACATACAAACTACCATACATGTATTTCTAATTTGATGATCATACTTCTAGTCAGCTATGCATTAAACAGAATAAAAAACAAACAAACAATTCATATTGCAATAATGAAGTGTATCAATGACTAGTAATTAATCAATCCAGATACAGTCATTGAAGGGATATTTACTCTACCTTGGAGTCACTGTTCAAATCTTTGTACTCTTCTGATGGCGGAATGTCCATGACATGCTCTGGTTCCATGACAACATCACCCTTGAAATTATCATTTCGGTCATATGCTTGCAACCTGATAACAAAAAAAGATGTATTCAATAGGAGTTTTGCATCTCCCCCCCCCCATTAATAATAATAATAAAAACATTCCTGGCCTGGAATAGTTTCATATACAGAAATTTTTCTCTGTTGTTGCTATATAAACATATATTCTGACCGGACAGATCACCATATCAAATCTAAAACTAGCGGTCAGTAAAATTAACTTAGTACTGATAGCGTGTTGGTTCGCAAGCAGGTGATTTCACCCCTGTACCTAAACGACCAGCTGTTTGAATATCCATCCCGTTTTAGGGACAACAACTTTTAAATAAATCGGAAATAAACACTCATTTTTTAGGTCATAACAGTAATACTGCGAAAAGTTTGTAGGCCACGAAAATGGGGTGCACGTCAATAGGTATACGATTTGACATGTAAATCAAAACACCTTACGGTTCGACTAATTCATGTTTTCTTCCCGATAGTTTAGCTTTCCGTTTCCTCAGTTCATCCTTTAGGCCTTTCAGCGTCCATTCTTCGTATTTATTCGCCATCTTAAGGTCTTGGTGAAGAAAAATCAACCAAGTTCGTAACGTTTTCTTTTGACAGCAGCTTCAACATGGCACTCAGGAAAAGACAACTCCTACAGCGGGACCGACAAGACACGTGGCGCCGCACAGCGGCAAAATTACTTACGGTCCCTGTTGTGTGTGACAAAGGTGATCATATAATAATATCTGGGACGAATACACCCAGGTTATAATTAGTTTATATGCTACAAACGTTGGAAACCTAAATATACTCAGCTACAGCACAGACAACGTGTTGTACTTTACATGACATTATTACACTGAATAAATCATTATTGGAAATAGAATTCAAATGCGGAAGACAACGGTATAGATGTGCAGTCAACCGTGTCTCCACCAAAACAACTTAATTTCGCTAACATTCAAAATTGTTCTGACGTCATTTCTCTTCATTCGTTAACATATATAGTTACATAGACTTTCCAAGTCAATCTTTATCTTTCTGGTGAGGGGTAAATAAATTTTCCAATAGTAATGCAAGTGAATGAAAAAATAATCTTTTTATACCTATTACGTCTGTCGAGCCATTAATTTTAATATAGGTAAAATTACCAATTATATCAATTTACAGTATAATGAAACTGATATATTACAGAAATTTTGTAGAGGTTAATATATTTTTGGAAACCAATATTTATCTTGTCTGACCACTCATCTGTCATCATCCTAAAAGGGTGATGACTGGATCTCATCACCCTTTTATGGTGATGACCTGGTTTCGTCACCTTTTTAGGGTGATGGATTTTGTCGTCACCGTTTCTCATCACCCTTTTCATCACCCTAAAAGGGTGATGACCTGACCCCATCACTCCAAAAAGTTGATGGCCCGTCACCTTTTTTCTGACTGTGTCGGGTGGCGGATCCTTCTTTTCGACGCTTCTGAACTGAAACTGGCCCAAAATCTTTACTGTTTTAAGAAAACAGAGTTCACAGTCTGCCTGCATGATTCCCACATTTATCTCACACTATATGTGCAAATAAAATATCGCCCCACTTCAACCCCACTATCGTCTTAGGCTATGCATGGAAGAATGCTTGCCCAACAAAATCCCCACGTTTATCTTAAGCTATGAAAACGGCGAGCATTTTGCCCTACATCATCCCCACGCCGGACTTAAACTTTCAGCACAGCCCGACACATTCCCTATGTGAGCTAGATGCCGATTAGAGTAACCACCCTTGAATCGCTAAATTACATTGCTTGTTATCAGCGTTATTACGGATTGCTCTCCCTTGAGTGTACTGTGACGTCACTACCGGTATGTTGGCGGGATGATTTGAGATGAACCGTTTGTGAAACGCAGATGTGTGATGGAATGAAATAGAAATGTTATTGAAGTCTTCTGAGTATTTTTGGCACCCCAAACGATGTTAACCCGTCTCACATGATTGGCCAACCGAACTCTAGAGATTGCCTTCATGCTGTTTACAAGTTTAGAGTTACTTTCAGTTTATTACGGTAAACATATTATACTACGTTGTTGTTGTACTTATGCAGTGAGATGAATTTTCCACTGATCGCCAACCTTTGTTATGTAGGATTCATATCAAGTAAATGATGCACACACCAAATTAATTGCTCAATGTAATCACTATGAATTAACGTGATCACATATATATAATATCATTTTCAGTAATCTGAACAATGTAATTGACTGATTTATAAGCCAATGTAATTTATTGATCTCTAAGCCAATGTAATTCTGATTAATTCCCTGAATAATTGTTCTCCCGTTAGATATATTTGGCGTGTTTGACTCATAGACACGAGTTAAATCTGGTGGCATTGCATCTCGATTACGGCATTAACTATATGGTCTCAGACTGAAATTAGGGGATTTGTTGTATTGTAGACCAGCTGATGAGATACAGTTTAATGATGTGATCACATGATTATTGAGGATACTTCAGATGTGGCTCTGCTATCTGCATCTGTGAGTAAGTCAAGCGTTGTACCGTCCAAAGTTATTGTAGCATATACTGGGTAAATAATATACTTGTGTGCTATGATACATAAACATATGACTTGAATGTTACATGATTACTGCCAGGGTAAAGTCAAAGGTTATAAACCATAAGAACTACTGTAATGATAATAATGGGGGGAAAATGTATTTTATTAATTCTGAATTGAATACATTATATTGCTCATTATATAATTATGGAGTGACTTAATGTTGGGAGTCAATAACCTTCAGATTCTAAGTGTTATTCCATTGTTTATCTTGTACAGGTCTGCCATTGCCCTTTTTGTTTTACGGATGGGAATGGGCCAGGTTATGCAGTATATCTGATGACTCGCCATTGTCGAACCAATTAAGTCTTGAACCGCTGAACTCTGGTGTCGTGTTGTGATTCCATTGAACGAATGATTAGCGGTGAACCAACCACAGGTCACGAATGGCGTCGCCGACAGGATGGCGAGTGAGGACCAAGCTACATTCCAGAAAAAAGGGTGATGGTGGAGTGCCAGTATGTGTTTGAGAGAATCTACAGAACTCTATTCAGATAGTAGCGAAGAAACGGTTAACAAGAACATTTTGGGAAACAGACAGAGGGTAGATGTACAAACATTTCAGACTAACAGAAAAGGACACAAGAAAAACAGCAAAGAGACATTCTTCATTAATGAACTGTGCAGTTATGAACTAAATCTGATTCAGTAACAATTCAGTTAAATTCAAATCACACAAATAACATTTGATGACAGTTAGTGTTATTTGGTACAGTGAATGTTATGCTGGTGAAATGCAATTCTGTCACTGTACATGTTATATTGAGTTACATGTACCAACTGTCATACGTTAATTTCAAAATCAAATCTCACAAATCAGATTTCTTCACAGTTAGTGGTATTTGGTACAGTGAGTGTTAGCTAGTGAAATGCAGTTGTGTCAATGTACATGTTATACTGAGATACCAACTATCATATGTTAATTTCAAAATCAAATCTCACAAATCAGATTTCTTCACAGTTAGTGGTAACCCGGAACAGTGAGTGTTATGCTAATGAAATTTAATTCTGTCACTGTACATGTTATATTGAGTTACCAACTGCCATATGTTAATTTCTAAAATCAAATCTCACAAGTCAGATTTCTTCACAGTTAGTGGTAACCCGGAACAGTGAGCGATATGCTAGTGAAATGCAGTTCTGTCACTGTACATGTTATATTGAGTTACCAACTGTTATATGTTGATTTCATCATCAAATCTCACATATCAGATTTCTTCACAGTTAGTGGTAACCAGATTACAGTGAATGCTATGGTACCGTAGTCAAATGCATATATGTCATTGTCAGTTGTTATTCGATGATCACAAACTGTCATTTCTGATGTTCAATCCATGTTTATTGGTTCAAATGTTGATGGATGTGAATAGTTTGTGATATTCGCCATGGCTGAAAAGGAGGTCACCTTGCAGGACTTGGCTAATCAGGTGAAGTTGTTACAACAACAGTTAGTCGAGGAAAGAATCATTCAAAGGAACTGGAACGTAAAATGAATGAAAACCATGCTGATCGTAGAGATCGTCTTATTTACCTACCGAAAGACAGGAAGGTTAAAATAATTACAGGGTGCACTAGGGGTGATACTGGGTTAAGAGTTGAAGACTGGGTTGATGACTGTAGGTCATACCTCGGTGCTAGGGCTTTGCCAATTAAGGAACAAGTGGATTTTGTTATATCGCACTTGGAGGAGCAAGCCAGAGAGGAAATTCGTTACAGACCCAGGTCAGTGCAAGAAAACCCTGAGCAAATATTTAAGGTACTTTTGTCAGTGTTTGGCGACCAGTTCAGCGTTACCAGACTGTTGAGAGAATTCTATGATCGTAAACAAAAGGTGGGCGAGACACTTCGTACATATTCTCTTGCTTTGCTAGACCTTTTGGATAGGGTGACTAAGGTTGACCAACGTTGTGTTCCTCATCATGATAAATGTTTGACTGATCAATTCGCGGACAATGTGCTTGATCGGGACTTAAGAAGACATCTGAAGCACATTTTGCGGGAAAGGCCTGACTTGGCATTCCTAGATCTGAGAGAGGAAGCCATGACGTGGGCAGAGGAGGATGGCAGTGTGGAAATCCCAAAGGTGAAAGGGAAAACGGTCTGTGAAGCCACTGCCAAAGTTGACTCTGATCCAGTGGATGACAAATTGTTTCGGTTAACAAAACTCGTGGAGGAACAGCAGAAAAAGATTGATGACCTCAGCCTTTGTGTTCGATCTCAGCGAAAACCAAAAGATGGTCCCAAAGGGGAGATAATCTGTTATAACTGTTCAAAACTTGGTCACATAGCGCGTAAATGCCCACATCCAAAGAAACCAAGGCGTTATCAAAGTAGTGATGGTCCGGGTAAAGAGAAATTTCCAGGTGGAAATACACACGGGGCAGACATTTCAACAGTGCAGTTAAATGAGACCAGTAGTGAGACACAGAGTACTTCACTAGCAGATACTGTGCACAGAACTGTTGGTACATGCCCCACTACTGAAGTGATTATGGGTGGTGTGAAAATACCATGCCTCATTGACACTGGTTCAATGGTAACCTTGATCACCGAGTCATTTTTCAAGCAGCATTTTGGATCTGAGGAACTCTTGCAGGCAGCCGGATGGTTGACTCTTCGTGCAGCGAACGGATTGGAGATACCATACTTGGGTTATCTGGAGTTGGACTTGGAGGTGAATGGACGCATAATCCCACGACGAGGTGTTCTTGTGGTCAAGGATGCAACCCAAGAGAAGTACCCTCCAGGGATCCTAGGTATGAATGTTCTAAGTGAGTGCATGTATATCCTTCCAGTGCCGGCATCAGCCTAACAGGTTACCAGCGAGACAAAACAAGTCGCCGGTAGACGAGCTGTAGTGATCCCCGCGCAATCCATGAGAGTGATTGCAGTTACAGGCAATGCTCAGGCTGATACTGTGGTGGTTGAACCACTGAGGGGCAACTATCCTCACATCCCCAGTGGAATGTTGGTGACTAACACAGTCAGTGAGAGATCCAAGGGAGAACCATTCAATGTTCGGGTGGTAAATATTGGAAGAGAGGATGTGTTTCTCAAGCCTAGGACCAAAGTTGGACTCCTTTATAAAGTTGACTCTGTTGTGAATGATCCTGATTTTGAGTTTGTTCGTACAGGACCCAGCGAAGAGTTAATTCAGGTGGTTAGTGACTCTGTTGATCGGCAGTGTACTGAAAGCACTGCAGAAAACGTCAATCTACATGTGAACTTAGCTGATCTGGACTGCTCTGAGGAAGAACAATCTGCAGTGAAGATTTCTTCAAGGAACATGGTTCAAGCTTTGCCGTCTCAGAAGATGATCTAGGATTCACAGATATTGTGAAACACAGAATCCCTACCAACGATGAAGTCCCCATTAAACAGCAGTATAGGAGAATTCCACCAAGCCAATATCAGGAAGTTCGAGACCACATTAGGAAGCTTTTGGCGAAAGGAGTCGTAAGGCCGAGTAGCAGTCCCTATGCATCGCCAATTGTTGTTGTACGCAAGCGCGATGGATCAATTCGCCTATGCGTCGATTATCGTTGCCTCAACCAGAAAACTCGGAAAGACGCATTTCCTATGCCGGATGTGGAACAGACCTTCACATCGTTGTCTGGTTCCAGACGATGGATCTAGCGTGTGGCTACAATCAGGTGGCCATGCACGAAGCCGACATTGACAAGACAGCCTTCACGACTCCGATGGGTCTTTTTGAATATACACGTATGCCATTCGGGCTCACCAACGCCCCTGCAACGTTCCAGAGGCTCATGCAGAAATGCCTTGAACAACAACTGTCTGACACCGTAATGGTATATTTAGATGATATCATAGTGTTTTTGAAGACCATCAGTGAGAATCTGAAGTTTGTATTCAACCGTCTTGAGCACTACGGATTGAAGTTGAAGGCAAGTAAGTGCCACTTCTTTTGTCGTCAAGTACACTTCCTTGGGCACATCATCTCTTCTGGAGGTATCTCAGCAGATCCTGCCAAGATCCAGTGTGTCAAGGATTAGCCAAGACCTTCCACAGTGAAACAGGTACGGTCATTTCTGGGACTGGCCAGCTATTATATGCGCTTTATACATGGATTCGCCAAGATTGCAGCACCCCTGCACAGCCTTGTGTCCAAAGCAACTCAGAGTGGACAATTCTTGTGGATGGCGGAACACGACGCCGCATTCGAGAAACTGAAGGACAGTTTGACCAGCGCCACAGTGTTAGGCTTTGCCAACTTTTCTAAACCGTTTGTACTAGAAACAGATGCCAGCCTGGCCGGACTTGGTGCTATATTATCACAAGACCAGGAAGGGCACAGACGCGTCACTGCGTACGCCAGTCGAGGACTGAGGCCATCTGAAAGAAATGCAAGGAACTTTAGCTCTTTTCGGCTTGAACTGCTGGCTCTCAAATGGGCAGTAGCCGAAAAGTTCAAGGATTATCTCGCCGGTCAACAATTTGTCGTCTACACAGACAACAACCCCTTGAGTTATCTGTCAACAGCAAAATTGGGTGCAGTCGAGCAGAGGTGGGTTTCCCAGCTTGCGATGTTCCAATTTGAGGTCAAGTACAAACCAGGACGTATGAATGGAAATGCTGATAGTCTGTTCCGCAGACCAGGCAACTCCCCAGAGCCAGAGGACGAGGAGGAAGTGAGTGAATTACTTACGGCTATCGCGCCGTCAACTCCGCTAACAGGAAGTCTGCATCAAATTGCAGCAGGGATTACAGATCGTAGCTCACCCGCAGCAGTCGTCGCATCCGTGAATGGTATCCTTGCTCTTCCTAGCCTCAGCCCTACAGAATTGGTGGCACACCAACAGGCGGACACTGTTATCAACGAGGTGATGACTTGTTTGAGAAACAATGAGAGACCGAGCCATAGTGGTGGACAATCCGAGTCCAAGCAACGATCACTTCTCCTGCGCCAACTGAAACGACTGGTCATTGGAAATGAGGGAATTCTTCGACGGAGAATTCATGACCCGATTCATGGTGAGATCCTACAAGTAGTTCTACCTGAAACCTTGAAGGAGCGTCTATTGCAGAATGTACATGAACGAGCCGGACACCAGGGTATTGAGCGGACTTTCCAGCTGGCCCGTCAAGAGGTCTATTGGCCTCGTATGTTACAGGATATCGAATCACACTGCCGCAGCTGTGAGCGTTGTCAGGTCGCAAAACTTCCTCAACCAAGAGTGAAAGTTCCTCATGGAGCTCTGATTGCAAGCCGACCCTTGGAAATTCTAGCACTGGATTTCACGGTGATTGAGAAGAGCAGTGATGGGCGAGAAGATATCCTCGTCATGACAGACGTATTCACGAAGTATACGCAAGCAATTCCGACACGTGATCAAACGGCACTTACCGTAGCAAAATGCCTCTCGAAGGAGTGGTTCACCAAGTTTGGTGTTCCCCTCAGGATACACTCAGACCAGGGACGGTGCTTTGAGGCAGACATCATCAAGGAACTCTGTCGATTATATGGTATGGCCCAAAGTCGCACATCGCCCTATCACACACAGGGCAATGGGCAAGCAGAACGTTTCAATCGGACGTTCCATGATCTGCTAAGGACTCTACCACCAGAAAGGAAACGTCGCTGGCCAGAACATCTACCGGAACTGCTGTATATCTACAACGCTACACCAAATTCGTCAACAGGATTTTCACCATATTTCCTATTATTTGGACGTGATCCAAGATTACCGGTCGACTTTCTGCTTGGCACCCCGGAGAGTATTAACGACGCTTCTGACGATCTGAACATGGGAGCTTGGCTCAGTGAACAGATTGCGACTTGCCTGGAATAAAGCAGGGGAGCGCCTCCAGGCAAGAGGAGAACGACAAAAGGCAAAAACTCAAGTAGGAGCCAATGCAACACCATTACAGATTGGAGAACGAGTACGCATCCGTGAGCATGGATGGCGTGGTCGTCACAAAATACAGGACTATTGGAAACCTGAAGTGTATGTGGTCATTGACATTCCGGACTCGGATGGATCTGTGGGTACAGTAGAACCAACTGATGAAAGTACTGGAAAACGAACTGTACATCGTTCTGAGTGTCGGATCTGTCCACATATACCAGTTTCAGATGTGAAGCCATAACGTGATCAAGTTGTCAACCGTGACCCTGTTATTAGGAGACCTGTTCCATTGGAGGAACAAAGTGACTCAGATGAGGACATGGTACCCATTGTAGTTCCTGAGGACACTGACAGAGTACATGTGTTTGAGGAGGATCGTAGACCAGCTGAGGACAGTGATAACCGTGTTGATCTCAGTGATGAATCTGTGAATGAACCAAGTCGTCGATCAACTCGACTGACTAGAGGGCAACACCCGAATCTCTTCCACGAGCCTCGATCAGCTCTTCGTCCGAGTGTGCAGAGAGTGACATCGGACACGACCAACCAAACTCTACCGCAGACCGCAAATGATCAGGATGCTATTATGGCGCTGACCTCCCGTGTTATGAGGGAAGCTGGTAGACTGCTACAGCTGGATCAACTATCCAACTCAGAGGATAGTTAGTGACATTCACATTAAGACAAATATGTTAGTTTTGTATTTCTTTTATGCTTACTTGCTCCAGAGCATCTCAGATTATATGCTCAGTTCTGATCTACTGAAGAGCACACTGTAATATGGTATCATGATGAGAACTACGATACAAGCTGTATTATTTTAATCTCCCTTGTATCGCTAAATTACATTGCTTGTTATCAGCGTTATTACGGATTGCTCTCCCTTGAGTGTACTGTCACGTCACTACCGGTATGTTGGCGGGATGATTTGAGATGAACCGTTTGTGAAACGCAGATGTGTGATGGAATGAAATAGAAATGTTATTGAAGTCTTCTGAGTATTTTTGGCACCCCAAACGATGTTAACCCGTCTCACATAATTGGCCAACCGAACTCTAGAGATTGCCTTCATGCTGTTTACAAGTTTAGAGTTACTTTCAGTTTCTTACGGTAAACATATTATACTACGTTGTTGTTGTACTTATGCAGTGAGATGAATTTTCCACTGATCGCCAACCTTTGTTATGTAGAATTCATATCAAGTAAATGATGCACACACCAAATTAATTGCTCAATGTAATCACTATGAATTAACGTGATCACATATATATAATATCATTTTCAGTAATCTGAACAATGTAACTGACTGATTTATAAGCCAATGTAATTTATTGATCTCTAAGCCAATGTAATTCTGATTAATTCCCTGAATAATTGTTCTCCAGTTAGATATATTTGGCGTGTTTCACTCATAGACACGAGTTAAATCTGGTGGCATTGCATCTCGATTACGGCATTAACTATATGGTCTCAGACTGAAATTAGGGGATTTGTTGTATTGTAGACCAGTTGATGAGATAGAGTTTAGTGATGTGATCACATGGTTATTGAGGATAGACTTTGAATTCTCGACCATTCACCCGTCATAATCCCCAAATCAGCCTACATAATTCCCAAATTTATGCTAAATTTCCATAACCGTGGACAGCTGCCCCACACAAACCCTACGTTATCCCCACGAGGAAAGTTTCAAACCACGCTTCGACCCACACGAACCCCACGCGCCCAACAATACCCCACACTTTCCCTACGCAATCCCCACGTTTATGTTTGTAAGGGTCGTAATAGTTATAGCGTACTGTAGGAGCGAGAAAAAGACATACATTCAGCATATTCGATTAAGTAATTATGTCACGGTGTGGTACATTTGTCTACTGATAATTAACATTCCCGACTGCATGCAAGTTGGAGAAGGAGTATAACTGCTTTTCTTTCCACAGCATGGTCAAGCTTTACCAGAGAATGTAAACACGGTTGTATTGGTGACTGGTGACGTACCAGTGACGTTATCTTGTCCGGCTTTTCTCCTTAGCAGGACTCTTGTCTTCTTGAATTGTGGAATCTAAATTCAAAGCGCCTTGGTCAAGAATAATTTATTTCCCAAATTTATGCCTTAATCCGGCTGACAATTTTGGAGGCATCATAGCCTTCAGACTGCAACTCTCTGAACAATACATGCACATATACTTTTTTGGACAGTACCACATATTTTCATTACTTCAATGTTGGCAAAATCTACATTTTCCAAAACGGAAGTAGAAGGAAAAACACCAGAATACACTGAACATTGAGCTATAACCTCTCCAGCAGCTGTGTATTGGACTTGCCAAGTAAAGTCGGTGGTTTCAGGCCGGAAATAAAATCATTACCGGCGCCAAACTGGAAGGACGATGAACATAAGCCCCAAACGCCTTCAGAATTATACTCGACAATTGAATCTTATGTCAAGGTATTGCCAATCGTCTTTTCTTGCATTTGTCACAATTGATCGGCGGATACATAGCTTGCTGAAGGAACCTTTTACCAATTTCGTCTGATTTAGCCGATAATCCCAGGCTATTTCCTCGAGGACAGGGCAATATCACGGTCTCATAATTCGATTATCCATGGTCCTTCAGACAACGTGAACCTACTTCTGTCTGAAGCAATTTGGCAGCTAATTCTCCCAAATCCCAAGGCAATTCAGTTGATTTTAAAATATTCACAAAACCACAACCATATAATAGTGCTATCATGTGCGTGTGTGTGGAAGGGGGGGGGGGGGCGGTTGTTGATATAACCCGGTCAGTAACGATGTAGACAGCTTCATCCCCAGGTTAACTATTCAGAAGAAGTTAGAATTTGTTTATTTTATCGTTTAATAAGGCCAGTAGCCCCTAAAACAGTTATTTGATCGCCCGCACTCACGTATAAAAGGTATAAATGAGGAGGGGCACTCAAAAAAGTCAACCAAAGGATTGCGTCGGGCAGCGATGAGTCAATTGAATATTCGTCATAAGAACAATTGTTATATTCTTCAATCCCTCTTATGCATGGAACTTTTAGTGTAACTGATGAGAAACGTAGATATATTGATCAACATCCGATAACGCCTTTGTATACCACACCTGGAACGACTATTAACCATATCTTTTGAATGTGCATAATTCCGTGCAGCATGTGTGCTGATTATCACACATACAGTCCTGTACAAAATATCACTGATGAGCACGTTTTGAAGCGTACCTCCCATCGTTACATCGTTGATAATGGTCTTCAGCTGCCAATCTATGCAGCATAGAATACACCTGAAATATCCATCAGAAAATACAGTGTCGTACGTGTATGTTAGGACTAATTTCCGCCTGGCTAAAGCCCTCGTCGCCTTAATGGGCAGCTGTTGTCATTAGCAGCAGCGGGTCAATTGTTGCTTTACCGACTTACACCCCTGATATATTAATTAACTCTCTCTCTTCAAAAGTCTATTTTTGCATCCTGGAATAATTCTACAGGCCTATTTCCGTCTTTACGCAAGTGAAAGAAGCCATCTTAATTCCAATTTGTGCTCAAGATGAAATATCGTTGGATATTGATAAGGCAAGGGCAAGTCATACACATGATGTTCAACCGTTGATACGAGTGATAGATTATATTCGGCTACTGCAAAGGGAGGAGTTTAGAGGTGAGAATACCAAACTGAGTATCGAGGAAGCAGGACAAAAGGCTGACGTTCATGCAGAAATTGAATTGTAAATTGCGGAAACAACCTTCACAGCTTGTAATGAAAAATCTGAGCAAATTGATATATCGATCGGATAAAACAGAAACCTTGTAAATGTAGATTTTATAAGTGTGGCCTACCAGGTCAGGTTATTGGCTATTTGCCAGGAAGGAAAACGCCACAAGCAGACTCCAACCCCAACCAGCTCACTGGACTGACACCCAGGCGCAATCTGGCGTATTCTATCCTAGCAAATTAATTCACAATTCCTAGCTACGATCTGAGAATGGTGGAACTACTGCGCGGACACGGAAGCTTAATGGTTTGTGATAAGGTCATAGATAACAATCGCAGGTCATAGCTCGATGGCCAGCCTTGTCAAAGTCAACGGCAAGAAAAACATGCCGTGCTTTTGTTATCACTAAGACAGTTTGCTTCAATCCATTTAGGGAATTTCCTTAACCCTCTCTGTACCGTATCGGTACAATATAGCTCAACGATTGCCTGCCGTTGGCATACAAAAATAAAGGCTTTCGAGATAAATATTTTCATCATAATATATCTTGTTCGAAAGCTTGAAGTATAATCTTTGGAATTACGTCGGCGATGATAAGTATATATTCGCTTCATTCGTGTTCATGACAGTGTTGCTACCAGCTTGGAACTATTAAAAAATGCCGGTACAGAGAGGGTTAAACGGTGCGATGCCCATGCAATTTGTGCGTTTCGTTCCGTTTATTTTGCGGTTATCGGTTCGGTTTTCCTTCCGTTTATCGACCGATTTGTGTTTCGTTGAGTTGAGTTGAGTTTTTGTTTCGTTGAGTTTGGGTTATTGCTTCGTTTTGATTTCCGTTTCAGTTCGCTTGCTAGCGGTTATTTGACCTTGCTCTGCTTCTGTTAGTTTTCAGCTTCGTTTTGTGTTTCGATTATCGTTTAATGCTCATTTCGTTTCAGTTATGAGGCGATTCAGATCCGTTCGGTTTCCGTTTCGGTTCGGTTTCCGTGTAGTGTAATTCCCTCTGTACCTTGACACGTGCAACCACACATCTTATAAAATACTCGTCGACGTGGTTGCCATCAAAGTTCTAAGACGATGAATTACGTCACTGACAAACACACGTCAGTAGCAGTAAAATTGGGTTGTTCCCCCTCAAGCTTTAACAGTTGATGATTTTACCGCAAACCGAGCTAGACCATTAGATGATGGTGCGAAAGCCAGGACTGAGATTCAGACTGCAAACGTTCGAGCGCTTGTTTGATCAGCTGATTTGCTAAACTTTAAAAGTGACAGTCAGACGCCCTTGTATTTTATCCCGAACGCTTCCTAACTATACGGAGCACCAACTGGTTGATACCTTTAAGTACCGTGGCTCCTCGAACTCGCACCATTTTCATCGCTGGAAAGCAGGAACAACCCGAGCGTTCCAATGATTGAATCTCCAGGAGATATCATTGTTTTTGTCATGGTCCGGAGAATACAAACATATATGGGGTCATTTGTTTCCTTTGCAGTTTGGTCAATGTGACGTCATCATAACGAAAATCAGAATTATTAATGAATCTCCCTAATATTATTTGTATTTGCTTTTGTTATCAATTATTCACCGTGAGTATGTTATAAGAATATTGGAGCTTAACCCGGGGCTAGGGGCCGTATGAACCATGTGTTTCTAGATCCTGATGGTACTCATATGAACAGTCACAATCAAAGCGTGACTGAGATACATCATTCTTTAGATAACGACTTTACAACGAATATTATGGATTAAGAATACTGATCAGCGATACAGATTTGATATTTTTGGAACATCATGATCTTGCCGGCATCATTGAAAACTGTTGACCGCTTCTCGCTTGCAGGAAACAAGCCTATGTTTATGTATACTATGATTGTCTTTTTGAATTTGGTGCTAATACTGTTATATGGAATGTGGAATAGGTCTTTGGATTATGGACGCGGATATTCTCTAATGGACGACGGCTGGATTATGAATGACGGACTAGACGCTTGTAATTTGAGAGTAGAAAATATAAATTCGTAAGATTGAAGCAAAACATTATTTTAACCCTAACCGACCTCGCGAGATTTTGTTTCCTCCGCCACAAAATCGTCGAGCGTAGTTCCGGAATGAAGCAGAAGATGGAGCTGACACATTTTACTATTTTGCGAATCTTATTGGAGTCATATTAAGATCATTCGCATACTTCTGGGGATGAAGCATCATAGGTAAATTCAAGATGGCGGACAAAATATGTCCTTTGAAAGTTGTTTTGTGTCTTTTCTGTCCATTATTCGCATTTCTTTTGCCTAAGATAACATGAAAGGTATATAACTTTAATAAAGTTAATTATTCTCTATTTTACTGATATTTCGGAGTAGGAAATATTGAAAAAGGAAAAAAACACACGAAAATTTCGGCAAACAATTGGCCAATTAATGGCTTCCAGCGACGTCAAGGTGACGCCATTTTGTCGGCCATCTTGGCATTTTCATGTTCTGTGGAACAGATTTGCCCGAATAAATAGGGAGGTAAACTTCCGCTACCTAGTGCCAGGGGTAGCGAATTATTCTTCAAATATCCCATGTCTGATGTAGTATTAGCATTTCACGCAATGTGAACTATGCCTACGGTCCCGGTAGAAGAGTTCTACGGTACCATATTACAGGTCCATTGATCGTCTCTGATAAACCGAAATGCTCTAAGACCTTTTTCTATCAAAATGTCACTCGCATTGAAGACAGTCAAGAAACGTAATGACCTCAAACCTTTAGCACCAAATTCTCAATCCAGCAACTTTACGATTTTTAAGTGTGTACACAGTGGATGTGTTGCAGTTGGACTGGGAATCAGACCATCTGTGAATCGTCATTTTATTTCTAAAAGGTCTAGGTCATACTCAGATGACCGGTTCGTATAAATTTAGGATTGGTCATAAAATATGTGAATGTGAGGATTAGCCGTACCTTGTACAGCTTTAATGATTTCTTTACATTCGTCTCGCGTGTCAAACGACAGTGCAATAATTAGCTGTTATCCATGAGTTTTCAGTTGTCATATGGCCATTCTTTTACACTTCAGCTCTAATAAGCTCCACTTAAATGGCAAGTTGCATTTTAGTGATTCATGAATTGACCTTTGTTCTTTTACTACTAGTCCAGCTTATGTAGCATCTTAGAAGTGTGGGAAACACTTCCTTGGCAAGATCACTCAGTGACTATACCTGATCACAGGAAGTCCGTTAGAAAAAAATAGTTGATCAAAAGTTAATTATTTTTTCTGGCCCCAACCAGGCCTACCCATCTACCAAGGGTTGTCGTTCTGGTTCTTAAGAAAAGTCCGAAACCGTATTATTCTGCATGCTATAACATTGGTTTCTCTATTTTAGGAAACCATATTGTGTTTTTATTATTATTCCTTTTTTTTTATTTCACACATTTAAAATTGGTGCTAACCGGGTCATACGAAATATGCCTTTCGATTGTTGACGAGGGAATCCGTTTATGGACGACGGTTGAATAGAGAAAGTCAGGCCTGACGCTTGCTATTCGCTCGGTCTTTCATTGCGGTTTAAATGCCAATGATAACGGCTTCGGTAATTAACAAGCCACCAATCAAATACACCCAGTTTTCTTATTCTGCTAAAAAACCTTAATAGAGTCATCGGAATCGTGATTGTAGAAAGTTAAGAGCGCGTTGATACACGACCATATATCACTCTAAATTACTTAGTCAGTTTAGTCAACACATCTAATTGTGTACCTACATTCCATACATTGCGCCGATCTATAGGTGTGAATCAATTATTACATTTTGTTTATTTTAACGTCATATTTTAATTAACAATTTTTGGAATGTTAACGTGGAAAGATATTCTGGTAACAAGCAGATTCGGATTCAGCACCCTTGAAATATGCTAAAACAACTTGTTACCAGCTTGTACTAAAAAATGACTCAGGAACATTTTCTAGAGGCTTTTTCTGAATGTCCACCTGTCTAAAATACATAAATAAAATATTCCAAAAAATCAACCAAAAATGTCTTTTTCTGAAAATGACTTCACTGTGACGTCATCAAAGCGACAATCTTGGATCTATTTTTACATTTTCTGGTAGTGTTTGACCCAGGTTATGGTGTGTGAAGTATCAGCTCCCTATCTTAAGGGATAATATTTAGCGGGTGCCTCCCCCGGCCTGGACAGGTCCCAAAAAGCACGGGCCAAGTTGTGTTAACCAAAGCGATCTTTCAAAGTTATATAGGACGCTTTGGTGGATTTTAGAGGTCTTGGAATCGTTTGGTTAAAGGTTTCATATTTCATATCTTGAATTAAAGGCACAATTTTCAATTTTCCAACAATCATTAAATACGTTTGGCTAATCACAACTTGGTGAAAATTCGGACCAGGAAAATTCGGCATATTCACTGCGGAGAAAATAACTTTTATAAAATAACACATTTTATTTCCTGTTCCTCTTCGCGGCCGCCATTTTGCAAATGGTTCTTAGTTCTTAGGGGTTTGCAAAGATGGTGTCAGCTCTTTATCGTTTTCGTCGTTGTTTGCGAGATACTGTACATGTAGAGAGTTTAGTAGGTGGGCCGTAATGCCATTCACCAGGGTTAACGACATATTATTGGCATGTAATCACCGACGTGGGCGATCAGTAACAAGACAAATAATGTGGAAGCAACAAAATTAACTCCATCTCGTCCTGCAAGCATATGCCATAAAAGTTGGTTACTGTATTTTGTATAACCATAACAAGAATCGACATGAGTAGTATATAAAGGTGAATTAACCCCGCATTTTCCAGGGAGGTAACTCTTGGTGGCGACAGGTGGCGTTGTTTCTCAAAAGACCAAAAATTACCTCCAACACGAGAGAGCTCCTTGACTCGATAGCGCCCCCTGGCGGCCTTTGACCTCTGGGTGCATGTAAAAACATCTCCCGCAAATAAAAAAAAAAACGGAACACGGATTCTAGGCCGCTATAGATGGCTGGGTGCATGTAACATTTTTCCGGGAAAAAAGCGGAACACGGACTTTACCCTAAAACTCCTATCAATCCTATCCCATGGGGGCCATATTGGTCCCCGGGCTTATCGAGGCCTGCCTATCCAGTCAATCGGGTGTTTTCACAGAAAATAAAAAATAAATAAATAAAAAACGGAACACGGACTCGTACAATATACAATATACGGGGAAATGCCTGTATGGGTATAGCTCCATACTGGCTATATGTGGGGAGGGGTGGTCAAATTTTTGTGTGGGTGTTACTATGGGTTGTGGGGTCTCATTTTTCTCGTCTCGCCGAGAAAAACACAATGGGAGGGGTCCCGGAGCGAATCGGTGAAATTCTTGGGAAAAGTCACCGAGGTCTGTATATAGGCTCATACTGGCTATATGGAGGGGAGGGGGTGGTCAAGTTTTTTTCGTGGGTGTTACTAGGGAAATTCACACACGTTCATTGTGATATGAGTTGTTTGGATTTGTTTTTCTCGTCTCGTCATTTAGAACACGTCCCCGAGCGCAACGGTGAAATTTTTGGAAAAGTATCATATAGCCCCATATAAGCTCCATACTGGCTATATGGGGGTATAGGTTCAACCCGGGAAATTCACACACGTTCATTGTGATATGGGTTGTTTGGATTTGTTTTTCACGTCTCGTAATTTAGAACACTATGGGAAGGGTTTCGAAGCGAAACGATGAAATTTTTGGAAAAAGTTCACCGAGGCCTGGGTAGGCCCATATGGCTCCATACTGGCTATGGGGGTATAGGCCCATACTGGGTGGACGTTTTGAGGTCTAGGTGAGCCCCTAATGATCCTATCGTGTCGTATGAAGTCTTATTTTGAAGCTCTCGTGGAGGAGCATCCGACTGGACTAATGGTTTGTCCGTTTTCAATATCCTGCGCATGCGCAGTCTGGTCGTAGTATGGAAAGCAGGCATTTTGGGGGTATGTGGGTGTGTGTTTGGGGTAGAGATGGACCGCTATGGGTCCGAATGGGTCGTAGAATGTGTCAAAGTGAAGCTTGTGTGGGGTAGAGTCAGAATGGCGTGTTTTTAAGTGCAAGTCGCGTCAATCTGCGCATGCGCGATTGTTGTATTAAGTAAAGTGGCCATTTTGGGGCAGTGCAGGAAGGTTTTTGGTGGCGGGATGGACCATCCTTGGTCCGAATGCGTCGTGCGGGGTGTTCTTTTGTAGCTCTGGGGGTGTAGACCCCGATTTGCGGGCTGTCCACGTCATCTGTGACGTCATCGTTGACGTCATCAGTACGAGTAGTAGCGAAAGTGGACATTTTGGGGCAGTGAAGGAAGGTATTTGGTGTAGAGCTGGACCATCCTTGGTCCGAATGCGTCGTGTGAGGTGTCATCTTGTAGAAACGCCCGCCAACGCCAAGCTTAACGCTTCAACGCCCTGGTGGAATAGCTCAGAAGTTCTAATTTTCTGGATATTCCATGGAATTGTCACTAATTCTTCGAAATGCAGTGACGCCCGTCAACGCTCGTAGTTACACCTTAACGGTCTAACATAACGCCTTGACGCCATGATATAGACCGGAGAGAGAACAACAACAACAAGGATGACACATGAGAGAAGAGCAACAACAAGTTTTTTTCATATAGTTTATTTTCCCCAATGTTACATCATACCCACGCTGGGGGAGCCGCGTTGGGTATGTTTACAACTCAAGAAAACTCTTGTCCAATCAGAGGCCGTCATTTGGCGCTACATCTGTTATATTCCTTCTTGTCCGTTAGATGTATTTTCGGCTGCTCTTGTCTGTCGCCATTTCAGAAAGTTCTATCTTTGCTCGGTGTGACCTAAGCGTCGTCGGGCAGGCCTGGATATTCTTCGGGCAGCATGTCCTGAAACAGTTGTTTGCGCATTCTGATCGCATTTTCCAGGGCCTCGGTGGGTGGTAGTCCCATGGCCTCTTCCAAGTGACGCTTGGTCTTCATGATGGACCTGTGCGTGGGGTCGCTTTTCATTTCAAGCGGTAGTAAGGTATACTGTTCATAGATCGCCATGGCTGTTTTCCTGATGCGGGGGGGCGCATTTGGGTGTACGCCTATTGTAAATTATTCTCTCCGGCGTCCTCGATCGCTGCGGCGTAAGTATTGATAGCTGCTGTCACAATACGATCCCAGAAGGTAGGTTCTGCCTCACTTTCCACGGACGTAGGCTGACTATGTGAGGTCAAGCTCTCCGTATCACTAAATAGACTCTCAGCAATCTCTGTTTCGGTATCAGTCGATACACTCTCAGCAGTCTCTGTATCAGCATCCGCCTCAACGGACTCCTCGGAGTCTTCAATCCCATGTATATTTTTCTGGTGTCGCATCATATCGTAATGTCTGGTGAACGTGCGTTCGCACTCAGAGCAAGTATAAGCCATGTTGACGGTTGAACGTTGACTGTGCATGTTTTTGGAAATACGCTTGCTTTTATAGTCAGTAACGCCCATCAACGCTTAGCTTAACGCTTCAACGCCCTGGTGAATTAGCTCAGAAGCTCTGTTTTTCATGGAATTGACACCAATTCATCGGAATGCAGTGACGCCCGTCAACGTCCCTCGCTACGCCTTAACGCCCGTCTCAATGCCTTAACACACTTTCTTAACGCTTTAACGTCGTTTAATGATGCGTTCGAACAAATGTTTCTTTTGTGCTACTGCTCTGACATACGCCGCTTTCTAGATCATGCCCGAGGTTTTCAACATCGACGCTGTTCTTTCAATTTCCATATAGACTGGGTCCTTATCCAACAATTTCATATGGGTCACGAGGTCGACATACCGCTGACGTAAAGCCCGTCGTAGTCTGGGTGCCAATATGTTATGGGCTAAAATTGCGGCTTCCTCTTTCGAATACCCTTTGCGTTGAAACTGGTTTTCTGTGGCCCTCAACGTCTTGCCCATCTCGGCGTTCATACCTTCTTTGAACAAATCCTTCCATAGCCTCGAGTTCACATTATGTTCATTCCCTTGTACGGGTTTGAGTTGGTCCTTCACGGTTGGGTGATATTCCGGGACTGATGGTATGAAGGGGCCCCGCTGTATGGGGGTGGGTTGCTGCTGCTGCTCTACCAGATGTGGACTCGGTGGATGGTGTCGGGGTATATGACGTTGCGGTGATCCCTCGCCGGGTAACAGGTGGGTCGTCAGCCGGCGATCTTCGGGGATATGGGCTTTTAAATCTACGAATAGGTAGCCGTAGGGACGACTTGCTGCCCCATGAAACGCCTGCATGAAATGGTCGATGTTCTGAGGATAAATTCGACTACCAAACACACGGATTTGTGCTCTGTCAATGGGGTTGGAGAACAACACAAAGTATTGGCAGTTCAAGGCAATATTTCTGGACGCCTTCCCTTGAGGAAAGAGATTCTGGGTAAAATAGATGACGGTCAGATTCCTGTGATGGGATCCTTTAGTAAACAAGCCGGCAACGTGTGAATTGTCCTTGGCCGCACTCATCAGATCATCCAGCACTACCACGTTGGTCTGCTCGGGGTCAAAGTAATACGGTTCGTCTATGTCGTGAGGAATCCCTGGGACGAAACTCACATTCTGTAATCGCGTAGTTTCGTAGGCGGGCTGCCATTGGCTATAACACCAAACAACACGTGTCGGAGCTGGTGTTGCCACACCTTCCTCTAAGAACTTCATCACCCAGGACGTCTTTCCACATGCCGTAGGGCCGCTCGCCGTCATCGTATAGGGATGCTCTACTGCACTTGTTGGACCTATAGCGGGACTCGGCGGTGTCTCTTGGTTGTGTTTGCCTTGAATGTCCCTGGGCATACTATCGCGACGAGAGAAGGTTCTCTGACAGAACGTACACGTACACGACATGTTGATCTGTCGACCAATACATAAGGACTGATGAGGGACACATGTTCATTCTTATATGTGCAGACACCACCACCAACACCACCACCACACACTACCACCACACACACACACCACCACCACATTCCACCACCACTACCACCACCGGGCGTTGACGGGCGTCAACGCCCGGTGGTGGTGGTGGGAGCTCCCGTGTGGCAGAGCTCTTGGAGCTCAAAGCGTGTGGAGCTCAGAGCTCGGAAGTGACATTTGCATATGACCTCAGTGAGGTCACTTCTGCTTGCGTTCACGTGACCGGAACTGACCTTTGATCCCTGCGCGCGCTAACAATACCGTATAAAAATTGCGCGCACGGGTCAAAGGTCAGTCCCGGTCACGTGAACGGAAGCGGACACCCGTCAACGCCCGGTGATGGTGGTGGTGGTGGTGGAATGTGGTGGTGGTGTGTGTGTGTGTGATAGTGTGTGGTGGTGGTGTCTGTACATATAAGAATGAACATGTGTCCCTCATCAGTCCTTATGTATTGGTCGACAGATCAACATGTCGTGTACGTGTGCGTTCTGTCGGAGAACCTTCTCTCGTCGCGATAGTATGCCCAGGCACATTCAAGGCAAACACAACCAAGAGACACCGCCGAGTCCCGCTATAGGTCCAACAAGTGCAGTAGAGCATCCCTATACGATGACGGTGAGCGGCCCTACGGCATGTGGAAAGACGTCCTGGGTGATGAAGTTCTTAGAGGAAGGTGTGGCAACCCCAGCTCCGACACGTGTTGTTTGGTGTTATAGCCAATGGCAGCCCGTCTACGAAACTACGCGATTACAGAATGTGAGTTTCGTCCCAGGCATTCCTCACGACATAGACGAACCGTATTACTTTGACCCCGAGCAGTCCAGCGTGGTAGTGCTAGATGATCTGATGAGTGCGGCCAAGGACAATTCACACGTTGCCGACTTGTTTACTAAAGGATCCCATCACAGGAATCTGTCCGTCATCTATTTGACCCAGAATCTCTTTCCTCAATGGAAGGCGTCCAGAGATATTGCCTTGAACTGCCAATACTTTGTGTTGTTCTCCAATTCCATTGACACAGCACAAATCCGTGTGTTTGGTAGTCGAATTTATCCTCAGAACATCGACCATTTCATGCAGGCGTTTCAAGGGGCAACAAGTCGTCCGTACGGCTACCTATTCGTAGATTTAAAAGCCCATACCCCCAAAGATCGCCGGCTGACGACCCACCTGTTACCCAGCGAGGGATCACCGCAACGTCATATACCCCGACACCATCCACCGAGTCCACATCTGGTAGAGCAGCAGCAGCAACCCACCCCCATACAGCGGGGCCCCTTCATACCATCAGTCCCGGAATATCACCCAACCGTGAAGGACCAACTCAAACCCGTACAAGGGAATGAACATAATGTGAACTCGAGGCTATGGAAGGATTTGTTCAAAGAAGGTATGAACGCCGAGATGGGCAAGACGTTGAGGGCCACAGAAAACAAGTTTCAACGCAAAGGGTATTCGAAAGAGGAGGCCGCAATTTAGCCCATAACAGATTGGCAACCAGAATACGACGGGCTTTACGCGGTATGTCGACCTCGTGACCCATATGAAATTGTTGGATAAGGACCCAGTCCATATGGAAATTGAAAGAACAGCGTCGATGTTGAAAACCTCGGGCATGAACTGGAAAGCGGCGTATGTCAGAGCAATAGCACAAACGAAACATTTGTTCGAACGCATCATTAAACGACGTTAAAGCGTTAAGAAAGTGTGTTAAGGCATTGAGACGGGCGTTAAGCCGTAGCGACGGACGTTGACGGGCGTCACTGCATTTCGATGAATTGGTGTCAATTCCATGAAAATCAGAGCTTCTGAGCTAATTTACCAGGGCGTTGAAGCGTTAAGCTAAGCGTTGATGGGCGTTACTGTCTATAAAAGCAAGCGTATTTCCAAAAACACGCACAGTCGACGTTCAACCGTCAACATGGCTTATACTTGCTCTGAGTGCGAACGCACGTTCACCAGACATTACGATATGATGCGACACCAGAAAAATATACATGGGATTGAAGACTCCGAGGAGTCCGTTGAGGCGGATGCTGATACAGAGACTGCTGAGAGTGTATCGACTGATACCGAAACAGAGATTGCTGAGAGTCTATCTAGTGATACGGAGAGCTTGACCTCAGATAGTCAGCCTACGTCCGTGGAAAGTGAGGCAGAACCTACCTTCTGGGATCGTATTGTGACAGCAGCTATCAATACTTACGCTGCAGCGATCGAGGACGCCGGAGAGGATAATTTACAACAGGCGTGCACCCAAATGCGCCCCCGCATCAGGAAAACAGCCATGGCGATCTATGAACAGTATACCTTACTACCGCTTGAAATGAAAGGCAATCCCACGCACAGGTCCATCATGAAGACCAAGCGTCACTTGGAAGAGGCAATGGGACTACCACCCACCGAGGCCCTGGAAAATGCGATCAGAATGCGCAAACAACTGTTTCAGGACATGCTGCCCGAAGAATATCCAGGCTTGCCCGACGACGCTTAGGTCACACCGCGCAAAGATGGAACTTTCTGAAATGGCGACAGACAAGAGCGGCTGAAAATACATCTAACGGACAAGAAGGAATATAACAGATGCAGCGCCAAATGGCGGCCTCTGATTGGACAAGAGTTTTCTGGAGTTGTAAACATACCCAACGCGGCTCCCCCAGCGTGGGTATGATGTAATATTGGGGAAAATAAACTATATGAAAAAAACTTCTTCTTGTTGTTGTTCTCTCATGTGTCATCCTTGTTGTTGTTCTCTCTCCGGTCTATATCATGGCGTCAAGGCGTTATGTTAGAGCGTTAAGGCGTAACTACGAGCGTTGACGGGCGTTACTGCATTTCGAAGAATTAGTGACAATTCCATGGAATATCTAGAAATTTAGAACTTCTGAGCTATTCCACCAGAGCGTTGAAGCGTTAAGCTTGGCGTTGGCGGGCGTTGCTACAAGATGACACCTCACACGACGCATTCGGACCAAGGATGGTCCATCTCTACACCAAATACCTTCCTTCCCTGCCCCAAAATGTCCACTTTCGCTACTACTCGTACTGATGACGTCACCGATGACGCCACATATGACGTGGACAGCCCTCAAATCGGGGTCTGCACCCCCAGAGCTACAACAGGATACCCCGCACGACGCATTCGGACCAAGGATGGTCCATCCCGACACCAAAAACTTTCCTGCACTGCCCCAAAATGGCCATTTTACTTACTACAACCAACCGCGCATGCGCAGATTGACGCGACTTGCACTTTAAAACACGCCATTCTGACTCTACCCCACACAAGCTTCACTTTGACACCTTCCATGACTCATTCGGGCCCATAGCGGTCCATCTCTACCCCAAACACACACCCACATACCCCCGAAAATGCCTGCTTTCCATACTACGGCCAGACTGCGCATGCGCAGACTATTGAAAACGGACGAACCATTAGTCCAGTCGGATGCTCCTCCACGAGAGCTTCAAAATAAGACTTCATACGACACCATAGGATCATTAGGGGCTCACCTAGACCCCAAAACGTCCACCCAGTATAGGCCTATACCCCCGTAGCCAGTATGGAGCTATATGGGCCTACCCAGGCCTCGGTGAACTTTTTCCAAAAATTTCATCGTTTCGCTTCGAAACCCTTCCCGTAGTGTTCTAAATGACGAGACGTGAAATTTTTTTCCAAACAACCCATATCACAATGAACGTGGGTGAATTGCTCAGGTTGAACCTATACCCCCATATAGCCAGTATGGAGCTATATGGACCAACACAGGCCTCGGTGAACTTTTCGAAAAAATTCACCGTTTCGCTCGGGGACCCATCCCATCGTGTTCTAAATGACGAGACGAGAAAAACAAATCCAAACAACTCATATCACAATGAACGTGTGTGAATTTCCCAAGTTGAACCTATACCCCTATATGGCCAGTATGGAGGTTATATGGGGCTATATGGTACTTTTCCAAAAAATTAACCGTTGCGCTCGGGGACCCTTCCCATCGTGTTGTAAATGACGAGACGAGAAAAACAAATCCAAACAACCCATATCACAATGAACGTGTGTGAATTTCCCTAGTAACACACACGAAAAAAAATTGACCACCCCTCCCCTCCATATAGCCAGTATGAGCCTATATACAGACCTCGGTGACTTTTCCCAAAAATTTTACCGGTTCGCTCCGGGACCCCTCCCATTGTGTTTTTCTCGGCGAGACGAGAAAAACGAGACCCCACAACCCATAGTAACACCCACAAAAAATTTACCACCCCTCCCCCCATATAGCCAGTATGGAGCTATACCCATACAGGCATTTTCCCGTATACTGTATATTGTACGAGTCCGTGTTCCGTTTTTTATTTATTTATTTTTTATTTTCTTTGAAAACACCCGATTGACTGGATAGGCAGGCCCCGATAAGCCCGGGGACCGATATGGCCCCCATGGGATAGGTTTGATCGGAGTTTTAGGGTAAAGTCCGTGTTCCGCTTGTTTCCCGGAGAAATGTTACATGCACCCAGCCATCTATAGCGGCCTAGATTCCGTGTTCCGTTTCTTATTTCCGGTGGATGTTTTTACATGCATCCAGAGGTCAAAGGCCACCAGGGGGCGCTGTCGAGTCAAGGAGCTCTCTCGTGTTGGAGGTAGTTTTTGGTCTCTTGAGAAACAACGCCACCTGTCGCCACCAAGAGTTACCTCCCTGGAAAATGCGGGTTTAAATCACCTTTATATACTACTAACATGTCTTTGTGATTCATCGTAGCACTGCAATTTCATGGGTATTTTACTGGATATGAAGTGTCATAATATCTAGTTTGTTGTGGGCGTCCAGTCAGACACTCAGTGCTCAGCCAAGCCTGTTGATTTGTCAACCAAGCGATAACCTGATACGATAACTGTATTTTCAAATTGATATGGATAAAATATATATTGTTAGAAGGACTAGATTACCGAAGCTTCGTAAAGGCGGTTGACCTTTTTTCTCTATATATGATTAGTTATGTGCGCTGTTTGAATTGTGTCCATAGATAATAGCAAACACGAGTAGGCGTTTATCGCTTCACATTATTTTCACTTTAGGGCACTCTGAAGTGAGATAATTTCACACTTCTTCTTGATAAGTATCATTAATAGATATGGATATGTGAATTAGATCGCAGTATTGCGTGGCAGACAATACTGGCTTTCATAGAAGTCCTTAGAGGGATCTTTGCAATTTTGCGATCAAGAGTACTGGGGTTGTGAATCCGTTTTCCCTGGTAATGGCAGAAATATGCATGTTTGTGGTCCTTTTGTGTTGGCTTAATTTGTTCAGGCATGTAGCTGTTAACGTATACCTTTTTACCTGCGGCACGCAGGTCTACGGGAGGCTCGCGTTGTTGTTCTTGTTGTTGTTCTTGTTCTTGTGACTTTTTGAAATGCGCATGCGCTAAGAGAGTGTGATCTCTGCCACACTTTTCTTTTCAACCTCCGATCTCACATGACAATACTGTCTTCAAGCGCGTTTGAAATTCATTTGCAACTATATTCGATGGAATGAATTATTGCTTCGTTAATTATTATATATGAGAATAGTGTGAATAACGTCAAAGGACCTACGAAGTAGGGTAGGCGTTAGGACTCCGACACGCACTGTGCTCTTGGACCCCCAGTTGAAATCCTGCCAATATTAAGATGGGCACGGCCCAAGTTAGAGTCACCAGTGATTTTAATCAAAAATCCCCAGAAATTTTCATCAAAAGTAGGTCCACTCGAAACATGCTGGCAACAGTCCCCTAATGCACCTTCATGCCCAGTGTGAATAACGTCAGAGGACCTACGAAGTAGTGTATGCATTAGGACTCAGACACGCACTGAACTCTTGGACCCCCAGTTGAAATCCTGCCAATTTTAAGATGGGCACGGCCCAAGTTAGAATCACCAGTGATTTTAATCAAAAATCACCAGAAATTTTCATCAAAAGTAGGTCCACTCGAAACATGCTGGCAACAGTCCCCTGATGCACTTTAATCCTAAAAATCAAGGTTCTAATATCAACAGTAACACTCAAATATAACATATCTCTCAGATATAACATATATATAAATATTAATATTCATGTCACTGTTCCATTTTTTCTCTAGTTGTATTCCTCTTAAAATTTTGTACTCTGCCTTTGACTGGTGTTTGTACAATAAAATCTTGAATCTTGAATGATTATTTTGCCGACGAAAGGATTCAGATGGACTCACTCATTACCGGACAATTTCAAATGGTAGCCCACTTCGAAGAGACAGAAATGACTATGTAGTATTTAATGAGTTGGACACCCCTGTGCGCGAACAATACCTCGCAGTCGTGCAGTTATATTGTGCACTTTCGGTTGCATGACATTCGGCAAATAGCTATTTTGAATGATTCTCTTTCAGAACACAGCCTCTCTATCCTCATTCTCGCAAGCCAGGGCCTTGATTCGCTGGTATTGATGTTCCCGTCCTCTTCCGCACTCAGAATCCCTTTAGAATAGCATTAATCACTTCCATAAATTCAATACTTATGTGTATCAGCAGACAATGCGCAGAAACATATTGCATTTGACATCATTCTCTCAAGTCAGAGCCCATTTCTGCTAGAATTTACTGGTTCTATATAAAATTTACGTTACTTTGTCAGTTTTACGAATGGAAGGACGTCATTTATTAGCAGATGCTGACCATAAAAGCGATCTATTTGTCCTCGTTGTCAAAAGCTAGGGCCTTGATTTCCAGGAGAGGAGAATTCGACATCATTCTCTTACACACATACCTTGTTTAGTGAACTAGCCCTGACATTTTCCACTTAAATTACCTTCGAAAAGGCAAGTTTGAACTTGTCAGATGAGATGATATTTCCTAAGAATGAAATAGTTAATGTCTTGGTATTGACTCGCTGCATGGAAAATAGTGTCAAGGTATTTAGTTTTCAGGTGACACGCAAATACAGAAACTTAATTAGTCCAATTGAATATCAAGACTGTCACAGGCCTTAATTTAATAGTGAAAAGTGTCATTATGCCTCTTGGACAGTTTGATAAAGCCTTCAACCCCATTCCATAGTTTCACAGATTAGAGTGATAGACCTTATACTAAATTCATTGAAAATTAAGGAAATATAAACTTTCCATTATGCTCGGCAACGTAAGCGAGAAGGGAGACTGAGGAGCGTAGATTTTTGCGCTATGACAACCCTTGAAATTTATTTGGATTCCAAATATTTGAAAGCCTTTTTGATTTGCAAAAATCAACGGCTGAACCGAATGTTTTGAAATTTGGCATACACGATACTTATACCAAGATATTGCCAAACCGATAATTGTGACTTCGTCTGTCAATTCAGTATAGACGGCATGGACCAGTCAAAATCGTTGGATTTTGAACGGGGAAAGTGAATATATATATATATATATGGTATCAGACCTATTAGGCAATTCCTATAATTGTGAGTTAGAATCTGAAAATTACTTCCCTGGGCATGAAAACACTGGCAGATGTTGTTTTTTCTACCATTACCACTACCTCCGCTGATATGCCTTTCACTGTATTATTGCCACTGCCGCAGGTTTTGATTACAATGTAGTCATTTCTCTCTTGTTGTGGTACGATTTGCACGCCAACCCGTTTCTTGTAATGTATACTTTATAAGAATGACCTTTGCAAAGTAAACTTCAGTCCGTTCTGAACATCACAGATCACACTCCGAGAAAAATCTGACCGAAAAATCTACCCAAAAATGATGATGACGTCACTGTGACATCTTTTGTTTTTACATTTTCCGGTAGAGCGGGTATAATGTGATAAGTTAGAGCCCCTAGCTCAAGGGATAAGAACCCCCCTTCCCCAGGCCTGGACAGGTCCCAAAAACCACAGGCCACATAGGGTTAAACTCGTTAACGCTGAGGCCATACTTGGCGAAATGACAAAAAAAATTGTTTTAGCAATTAATTTATATAATATTACAATTGCCTCATCAACTGCATCTAAATTATGAAGTTGGAAAGGTCGAAACCGCTGAAATACTGAGTAGTACCACTTTGGAGTCCCTATCCAGCTGTTTTCTCTGCTCTTGTAAAAGCATTAGACATTACCGTGAAAGTAAGTAAACATATTTCACAAACTCTTGTAAAGGGAACCTCACGTATGTAAGACAATATACATGCTGCCGACTATAACATCTTCATCAATGAATCCGAGTCCATATTCGCTTCGCCTATACTGCTCATACTGTCCCGCTAAGGCGATGTTTCGACCCACTGTCGCCAGTTCGGACCCAGCCTCGTTTGACATTAACCTTTGACCAGATATGTACAAATGTAACCGTCAACATGATAACTTCCCTCCTAAATTGAGTCTTAGCTGGATATTTTGTTTCGCATGTCTTCATCTCTTAAGTGTGCTCACTCGAAGAAACATTAAATACCCTGGTACTTTTATTTACTTTACCCCTGAATAGCAGATTAAAGAAAGGCAATGCGAATCAGCACTCGAGTTACGAATTTACGTAGTGAACGCTGAGTTGGCAATACCCTTTCGGGGCATGGTACGACCCAGCTTGGCCAAGCCTGGATGATGGTTTATGATAGATACGTAGTGCCATTAGACGAGCGGCAATGGGCCGAAAAAGGTTTTATTTTAGGATTTTTATTCACCCTCCTACATACAGCAACATCATATACCGTTTGAAAGCCTGTCGTGAAATATGGTGCCGTGTACTTGAAAAATCCAGTTGAACAGAGTCCCCTGAAGCACAAATTTCCATTCCTCGGAAAGGGGTATAGGTATTGAAACAACTATAAATTAACTTAATTTTCTTCCAGCCTTTAACGATAGGTGTAGATCAATCGTGTAATGGGATTCACTGCCAAATTGTCGGATATCAAGATTTATTATGACATCATTAATATGTGGTGTCACATGGGGACCATCTCCAAACATCCGTTAAGATATAGGTCTTCCCCCAAAGTCGAAACTGCCTATATCCTGGTGCTCATCTATCGGATTTTGGCTACATTAAGTTTTGATGGCGTAGCTGGCGAATTTATGAAGGAAGACTGACAAATTCGTCAACTGTATGAATGAAGAGGATTCGAAATTTAAGGGGTCAGGTAGATTAAATGAGAATCTCACCGAATGTTATCGTTCAAACGCCAATGTTGGGGTTAGTTCTGATCCAAATACGTTTCTGTATGTATACTATTACAATTAATCAACGAAATTTGAAATTACTAATGTAATATCATCAGGGATCGTTTCAAAATTACAAAGAAATGTTTCACGAGAAAGGAATATGGCAACTGCTATGCGCATGACGTTTCACATTTGGGACCAAAGAATAACGTTTAAATCAATTAATTTTCAGAACACTTTACTGCATGCATGCTATTTTTACCTGTATATGGCGAGATTCTGCTGATGGACGTTTCGTCCCCGAGTCCCATCCCCTATACAGACCTTTTGGTCTTTGATATATGTTGGCATTTGTGGGAAGTTGATGCTGGGTCGACATCGGGCCTTACAGACTAGTCTTTTGTGTTAAATGCCGTCATTTACATCTGACGACGATACAGCTCACCCATCTCCAATGTACGAGTTGTCACAGCGAAACAGCTCACCAATTACCAGTATACGAGTTGTCAGAGCATTTCCATCATAGCTCTCTAGATTTGTATCTAATACCGCTTATGCCGGTGCTAGGGGCCGTGTGGTCATATCATCCAAGTTGCCACATGAACAGGTACAATAAAAACGTACCTGAGATACAACACATATCACGAATCGTTAGATTCTTGGTATGTGCTTCAGAATAGGTTAACCGGAAGACTATACTGTGAAGTCATGTGGCTCTGTTAGTATGTCGGCACCTCTTCCCACTTTCCTTATATGTGTTGTAATCGTTGAATACATCCTGAATAGGATCCGCTGCTGTGGGATATGTTTCGTTTCCAAAAATACAACTACGGCCTAGTCGCTAAAAAACTGGGCATACCGGTTTATTGCTTCTCGAAAAATTCAATTCATATTCATTCTCATATTTTGAGATCAACTTTCTACCGGGATTCACTGGCGAATGTGTCATTCACGATTAATCTGTGTTATACCGGTGGCCTATTTTTGACGCTGGGCATTGGCAAACTTGGCAAACGAACAGAGGCTTAATCAAAAATGGTACGGTTTCCAATCTCCATTTTTGGCTGAATGTGTTATCATCAACAGATGCTCCCCTAAATTACTCATGTTACACGAATCTAGCACCAGGACCGAGAATAAGCTTGTCGACTAGAACCTTTATTCCGTTCCAATGTCCTGCATTGCGGTGAGGTGTGTAGAAGCCCATAACATCGTCGGCATGTCGCCCATCGTAGCATTTCTCTTTGCTACTTTAGGGGACGACATTGTATGTCGCTGTCGTGTCATTTACCTAAAAATACATTACTTTGATAGGTTGAACATATAGTTTGGTTCGCCATCTTCTAAGGTCTCCTACATGGTAAAAACTTCTACAAAGGTTTTATCAGGGGACATGCTGAATGTTACATTTCTCAAAGATAACCTGATGTCGATGATTTTGGATCGCGCTATCAACACATTCCTTGTAGACGCCTGGACCCCAAGAAACGTTTTTTTTTTCATAAACCCCTTTTAGCTAACAGTTTATATCCAGTATATTGTGTACATGTAAACGTCTTTAATTAATTCTATACATTTAATTTCGTGAAGATGTTTTACTCCAAATAGAATCATGCAGCCGATTGAATGGGTTTCCAAAAAATTATCTTTGTTATTATTATATATACGTATTTAGATCAGGACCGAGAATAAGAAAAATATATCAGTTTGAGTGGAAATCTGATTAGGTGACATAAGATCCTAGGACTCGCAGATTACTTGTACAGAGCTTTGCTATGCACAGTTGCGTTTTGCACAGACTGTGATGTCCGTGTTAATCTGACATATGGAATATATGTGGAATTGGATATCTTTGGAGTGATATAAGTATGAAGAATAAGGAAGTTTCAACCAATATAAATGAGACGAAAATTGAACAAAAAATAAATGGATTCAAACACGTCACAGTTTTTTTGGTGTAGCGGGCCCTAATGATGCGAGGAAATCGGATCGTCCAAAATAATTTCTAATCTAGATCCTCTCGTAATTTCAAATGCTTTCTTCAAAGATTTACTCATTATGAACATACGAACGTTGCGAAGATGCAATTGCGTAGAATATGCATTGCTTGCCTTCATGCCATTCCACCTAATTTTGAAATCATATTGTTAGTTTCTTCTGGAAAATTTGGAAATATTCACCTCGGAAACTAAACAAATGTAACAACTTTTCAAACTGATATATCTTGTTTGTTAAAATCTTTAAAATGGGATAATCTCGGTCTTTTTTGTAATGTGTAATCTTAATTTTTTACTCACTGATTAACATATCCTAAGCAATTGAGCGTTGTGTTGACCAGGAAAGAACGCATATCAATATTATAGTTCGTGAGATGTACAAAGTGAGTTTTCTACCAGTACTTTGAGTTCGTACCGTTAAGCCTTTATCCTAATGTCGGAATTCAGATTGAAATGCTGGTTCCGGTTTGAGAAACTGTGGTTCCCCAGATGAGTGTCCGCTTGCTATGATTTAACCCAGCCTGGAAAATGACATTCGAAAAACTTCCCTTATATATCGGAGTCCGATCTAGGCAAATCATCGGAGACCGGACATTGATCTCTGGGGATCACTGATTCTTTCGCATCGGTCTGGAAGCCTATTCCCCAAAATGCCGTAGATTTGAACAGCTTATGATTGAGAAAACATGTGTAATTGAGAGAAGCATCAGCTGATAATAAAATATTAGACCACGGAGTTAGAGACTGTATATGCAGTATATTTTTTCTCGAACTCTCTTTTGTTAAGCCTTTTATCACTGTACGACACACCACCCCTCTCCCCGCCCATTGTCCCATATTACTCTGAACGAGAGATGTTGCAGTTTAATTACAAATGAAACTAGATATCCTAATGGACACTTGACCTAAAAACAAAGAGATTACATGCAGAGTGAACGTCAGAGATTTCGTGTTGACGTGTACCGAAACCCATAGTTTGTTAATAACGGCATGTGTCTGGTTGTATTTTTGGAAACGATATCATGCCACAGCTCATGGTTATAAAAATACATGCAGCTATATATCCTGACTGAAATAAAACTATAGCTTGATCACAAAATTTAAAGGAATTATTTCCCTAGGAGAAACCCTATCCCTTATTCCTTGTGTCTTTTGGTAATTTGGGAATGGTCCCTGATTACGTTACTTTAAAATGTTTCGAGCTGCAGTGATGTAATAATAACTTGACAAACTACTTTGATACCGAATAAGTCTAAACGTTAGAGTTCTGATGCCAAAGTACAAAGCTATTCCCATTTACTTAACCCGACTTCTAATTTTCAATAACTTGCTCATCGCCAATTTGGAGCATTTGTGACTATTTCTTGATAATTTCCAAAACCATCTGCTTATACTTGCTAAATGTGAAGACCGATGTTTAAACAATTTATCCCATGTAGTTTTGTTGAGTTATATTCAAACTTGTTGCCAACAGAAAACTTTTAACTTGAGATTGTTTTGAAAATCTCTGTTTTTGTGGACATTTAGAGAGGCACCCTTGGTGATGTCATATACATTTGTGACGTTGACATACATATTGATATATAACGTATGTCCAATCAATTTCGACCAAACTGACACCTAATGTTAGCAAACTGAGGAGAACTGTGAAAAGTTATGGTTATTTGAATACCATACGAAGAATGAAACATGAGTTTATAGGATGCACCTTTCAACTGGATTTTTCTAGTACATGGCACCATATTTGAGGACCAAGGCAGGACGTACCGAAAAGTGAATAAGATGAGCTTTCAAACGATATATGGTGTGGCTGTGTGTAGGGGGTGAATTAAATTTCCAAAAATGGGGTACTCACCGCTCGCCTAAATATAATTAGAATATATGAGAAACAAAGCATCAACACTTGGATCGGAAGCGCTGGCGGGTAATGGTGTTTGTACGCATACCGAAGTCGTGTGAATGAATTGGATGTGCAAATTAAGCTATCTCCAATCAAATCCAATGAATGCATAATATTATTAACCGATGATTGGAAGGTTGATCAACTTGTTTGAATGCACCTAAAGTTTTTCGATTTTGCGTGATCTTGATTGTGACAACAAATAATGTTTCAGATAGTGGGTCGGAACTGACACTGGATCAGAACTGGCAACATAACTGTATCAATAAACAGAGTGTTAACAGTAACAACGACTGAATTCTGAAAACAATAGGAAATGAAGAGAATGAAGCATTGATATCTCATAGCTTTTATTGCTTGTCGATTGTATCGATTGTGGGACAACAATGTATCCTCAATATCGTCTCCAAAATGCAGAAATGAGGATCGAAAAGTAAAGTCTCGGCCACAAGGTTTTGTAGAAAAATAAAATTTTCGAAATTTTGACAGAACAATAGTGAATGGGATTGATCCTTGGGTATTTCTTTCAACGGTTCGTGAATCTGTGAATGTTTTTTCTGTTTTCTTGAGTTTCCTCGAAAAGAAAGTTTACAGTTGCTTGGTGGATATATGGTGTGCAAATGTGAAGTAAATATCAAATTTACGTAATTTTTTTCCATACATTTAGCTCAACTGTAAATTCCAAGTTCTTCGGGAATTTACCTGCATTGGAATTCGAATAGTATTATCTTTATAGATAGCCTATCACTAATCTATGAAAATTCATGATAACGTCTGTGCGAATGAAAAACGATTTTCTTCAAGAAGAAATTGAAGGGTGACAATTAAAAAAATAATTTGCGATCACTTGTAGCCAAGAAGTGTTCCTTGGACGTCACTTGCTGTCGTAACGCCACGGCAGGGTTTGTAATTCATCAATCAAGAAATCGTCTCATTCAGCCAACAAACCAGCTCATAATTGATTTAGCAGAATAGTGCGGACAGCCACAGTATGGCTACACAGGTAGTTGTTTTTGCAGATTGAATTGGCATGGTAAGATTTTCTTTTCATGTAATAACACTATCTGGTCTGGGGGATCCCCTAGTGATGTTTTCCCTCGTGCTCCAAAACGGACAAAATAGAGAACTGAAACTGTGTGACTTTGTAGTTGATCATATTGAGGTCATTTTATATTGGGGTCAATTTGAGCCTACATGTATTTGTATATCTCACGGAGCAGGGGATTCATAGTCAAATTCAAAATGATGGCCTCGTGGGGGCACCAGAAAAGTGAAGTTTTCGAACTTTTTTCTTCAAATGTTTGCTTTCCTGCTATAAAAATTGAGCAGAATTGCTTTATTTAGTAATTTATCATATAGTTTTTTCCGAAGAAAATTGCATAAGAAAAAAATCGAGGCGAAAAATCGTCCGAAAAATGCTTTCTGAGATAATGGCGTCACTGTGACGTCATGGGTCAGACCATTTTTTTCACATTTTCTGGCAGAGCTTGAGCCTAGAGCATATTGTGCTTAAGGTTTCAGCTCTCTAAGCTCAAGGATATTTAGGGGGTGGGGCGGGATCAACACCCATCCAACAGGTTGCCTTACACCCAAAATTGCTCATGACAGATAGGTTTAATGAGGAATCGTTTCATGATCAATTCGCTGTCGAATTCAGATTTTGTTTATCTTATATTTGGTACGGGGCTTTCACGTCGACGTCTTGAGTGATGATGGTGTAGATTCAACTGTATAGACTAAAGAGCTTTACCAAAGGAGTTGATTGATTCAATGCCTCCATCACAATGCAGTTAATCTACTACAGATAATCTATATTACCTCTCGCCAAAACGCCACAAGGGAGCATTCTAGAAATGCACACACGAGGAACATCTTTGTGCATTCGGGTAGCGTTTGGTGACAGGCAAGCAAGATAGAAAATTAAAGCACCTGCACGTCAGAGTTGCATGGCGGTAGATTTATTTTTTATCCAATATTGATTTTCGCCAACGATTTAGAGTGTTCCGCAACTACATCTTTGATTGGAGCGATATTCAAGAAGTGGGAAACATTGACGACGTCTGGCGACTAAAAAGCAACCATATGACTCTATAGGAAAGTATTCATTCAGACCCGAGAATACGGTGGATTCTCGAAGGTAGCCTTAGTATCTCAGCCGCACTTTTATTACGTTTGTTCATGTGGAGACTGAAGTATCCACACGGCCCCTAGCATCGGCTTAAGCGGAATTAGATACGCTAACTCGGAAGCTGTGATGACAGCTCACCTCAAACAACTCATCTGACGTTAAAGGGGAATGTTATCACCGGACCTATGTAAACGTTAATATATACTTTGATACGGTAAGAAATCGACTATATAGTTTTTCCCCCGATCTTCGAACTTTAAAACGGTAAATTTGGCGATTTAAACCCGTTCCTACCACGAGCCTGTCAAAGCGGTGACCTTTGACCCATGACGTCACAAAGTGAACCAGTCCGCCATAGCATTAGCATTAGCATACGTAAACAAGTCAAATCTGCTCCAATATTTTTCGATTTTTGGACTGTATTCTCGTACTTTGGAGGCATCATACCTCGTCGGTGTGTTGTTGGAGGGTGTAGCAACACGAATGGAGATGGATTCAAGTTGCACCCGCGGCCAAACGACGAAAAATCGGGAAGAAATCCGACGAAATTGTGCAGAACACGAGAGTGTGGGGAAAGCCGACGAAATGGTCTCGCATTTGTTCCGCTGACGATAGCTATGTAACAACAGAGATGGCAAGAATGTGTGGATATCCCCCTATACTGAAAGAAGATGCCATTCCCAAGATCAAAACAAATAAATCTTTATCAGAAAGAGAAAACTGACAACCCCGCAATCTGCCGGAGTGCGTGAGTTATACAGGGACGACCGACCTCGTGGACTCGGCAAGCGACAAACTGGTCCCGCAGACAAGCACTGTAAAACCCCCTGGGGGTTTTGGCCCACACCGCTTCCATCGTCCCCTCTACCGAAGTGGACCATAGATTTAATCTTCCACTCTTGAAATTTTGGATCAGTCCCACGGGGAGATCAACCAGTCAATCCTGAATCCTACGTCTTACAGCTATTAAATGAACTGTAATAATCAATGTACTTAAGACCCAAGGCCTTTTAATCAAGTTATTCAAGTATATCGGAAATTCACTTCTGGCACCAGCTTATCCTGATTTTGTTTTTTTTTTTTTTTTTTTTTTTTTTTTTTTTTTTTTTTTTTTTTTTTTTTTTTTTTTTTTTTTTATAATGTGCATTTATTGCCACAGAATTGTTATTATATATTTACAGACAATGCATTGAAATATTAATTCTTACCCATCATATTTGTATCCTACTTGGAACTTTGTAAATACAGTACGAATACGTGAATATTACATTTGCAAGCTTATGTGTACATATATACTATTTACAGAAAGTCTGTGCCGAAGTGGTACTCTAGAAAATAAATAGAAAAAATAAAAAAAAAAATAATAAAAAAAGCGAACAGTTACATCAATTTCAACCACAAATACCATTCGGTATTAAATTTGTCTATCATATCATTTTTCATAGCAATTGACTGCTCAATAAATAGGAAATTTTTGACATCGTGCTGTAAACCAGCAATGTGAACAATTTTTCCTTGACATCTACATTTGTAGATATAATATTTCATAATCAGCAGAATGAAATTTATCGGTTTATAATAACTTTCAGTTTTCGTTATGCCGAACAAAATTTGTTTTCGGGTAATATTTAATAAAATATCAGTTTTTCTGTATATCCAGCTACTTAAAGATTCCATTAGTTCATCAATAATTTCACATTCATAGAATAGATGCTCGATTGTTTCAGTCTGCTGTTTACAAAAAGTACATTTATCGTCATTTCTCACTTTCATTTGTACAAGAAGTTTGTTTGTTGCTAGAATACGGTGGTTTATTCTGTACTGCAACCACTGCAATTTTGTATTTTTGCAACACTTAAAAGGTACCATGTATATAAATTTCCATTCCCCAGTAGACGCAATATCATATTTTTTTTGGCTTTTTGGGATTACCCCGTTTTTGACCAACAACGTGTAAATATCTCGACACCCTTTCAAGCTTTTTAATATGATCTGAAGTTTGAAAGGCATTTCTACATTATATGTCAGTCGTGGTACCAATTTCAGATTATAGTGGCTGATGTACGACTTTATCGCTTTACAAACACCCCAGTACTCTAAATAATTGGATTTTGTGTTGTATATATTGATGAAGGATTCATAGTCTAAGAATTCACCTTCATTGTCAATCAAATCCCCAATACAGTATACATTGCTGTCATACCAGTTCTTACAAAAAATCGATTGATTATTTACTTTGATGTTTTCATTTAACCAGATGTTTGTTGTATATAATTCTTCAGTAGTGACAGGTTGAGTTTTTGCGTTAACAGCTCCCCATGCACGTAAAACGTCACACCAGAAAGTATTAGTACATTGTCTCGCAAGGGATATCAGAAATTCATTTCCTTTTTTTATCAGATCTGAGATATTGGCTGTCGAGGTTTCAAATAGTTGTTTGTATTGTGTTTGCTGTAATAAAAGTCTTCGTATCCAAGTTGATTTGAGAGCTGCTATAAAATACTGTATGTTTATCATCTTCAAGCCCCCCATCTCGTAGTTTTGAGTCAAAATTTCTCTTTTCACCCTATCTTGTTTCGATTGCCAGATAAAAGAGTAAAACATCGTATTCATTTTCTTTATGTAATCGTCTGAGGGGTCTGGTAAGGCGATAAATAAATGATTCAGTTTTGATATTATTAGTGTTTTTAGTACGGTGATTCTTCCTAATGGTGTTAACTTTCTCTTTGACCATTGTTCGAGCTCCTGTCTTATGCTATTCAGTTTTTTATCATAGTTTGTATCAGTCATCAAGTCCAGATTACAGGAGAAAGTTATTCCAAGATGATTAAAGTCAGACTGGTCCCAATTTAATTTGTATCTGTGGTTAAATGTCTCCCCACCAAACTTTTTGCATCCTATCCAAATGGCTCTAGTTTTGTTATTATTTATTTTTAGCCCAGAAAATGAAGCATAGCGTTTCAGGGTTAATAGCGTTTCTTTTAGGGTAGACTCGGAACCGTCAAGGAGCAATGATGTATCGTCTGCATACTGCGAAATCTTGAATTCTATATCTCCTATTTTTATTCCCTTTATATTTTCATTTCCCTTAATCATTATGGACAGTATTTCAGCACATAACAGAAAAATGTAAGGTGATAATGGATCTCCCTGTCTGCATCCTCTAGAGAGTTCAAAAAAGTTTGAGAGGAAACCACTCTGCGTTACAGCGGTCTTAGAATTATTGTAAAATACGAATATCCATCTTTTGATTGATTCCCCAAAATTGAAGGTGTCTAATACCTGATTGATGAAGGACCATGATACTGAATCGAAAGCCTTTTCAAAGTCGATGAGAAGGAGGAGGCCAGGTAACTTTTTAGATTCTGTATATTCCATAAGGTCATATATTAACCTAGTATTTTCACCAATGTACCTTCCGCTCATAAAACCTGACTGACTCTCTGATATTAAAATTTCTAGAACTGTCTTAAGTCTCCTCGCTATGCACGCTGCCGCTATTTTATAGGTAATATTCAACAGAGTTATCGGTCTCCAGTTTTTTAGATGTTGTTTCGATTTATCACCCTTTGGCAAACATATTATTATACCTTCCTTTTGTGTCACAGATAGTTCCCCTTTTCGATAACCTTCGTTTATGGATCTTGTAACAAAGCTGCTAATATCTTTATAGAAGAATTTATCCTGATTATTTGGTGTCCTTTTGTATCTACATGTGAGCACATATATTGTACGTTCTTTTGATAAAATAAATTGAAATTGATCACCTGGAAGAATAACTGAAACTAACGGAAAGGTGTGAAGCAAACAATTTTTTTATGGGAGTGTGTCCAACAGGGAGAGTGAAGGAATTAAGGTTTAACGTCGCGCGTTCAGCAATAGGGTGTCCAAAAGAAATAAACTGGACTTCTCCACAGGTGAGTTAGTTATTGTTTTAACATCAAATAGCTTCCTTTGGAATTGAAACTTTGTTTTCATTTGAGAGGACTTATCCACAGGTATGGATTAGCTCCTGTTTTAACATCAAATCGCTGACAATAATTGACAAATAAAATTAAGCAAGTAAGCAATGTAAATAAGCCGGCCTGCCACGGTATAACAATCGGTCCGTCCCGTAAGAAATGAACAATAATAAACCATACAATGCCAATAAACACACACATATAAAAATAAAGGCGTAAATACATGTAACTACATAGTATGCTCTTACAATAGCAAATTATCTGTAGATTTTAAATGAATAGAGCTTGTGCCGCTGTCTATGTTATCCGCCATGTTTGACTCTGGCCGCTTCACTGTGTGACGTCACAGGGTAATCACCGAGCGGATTTACTGGGGGTAAAAATCAGGCACTTTGGAGCCGTATTTCAGTATACTGTGTCATCGCTAAAATTTTGAAAAAAATTCTAAAAAATAAGACAGGCCACAGGGAACTGGTTTTTATCGGTTTTAGCCTTTCAAAAATTGTGATAACATTCCCCTTTAATGAATGAGCAACATGGACATCTGATGGAGTAAACGCCTTAACATGGGGTAACCTGGTAAACCTCAAATTTCAAATACCAAACTCTAATAGCTAAATATTCCCTGAAACTTGGTATAATACGAAAATACCAAATTTCAAATGCCGCAAAAAAATCCCATATACCTCTAGCTAAGATGGAATTCACGTGACCTGTATTATCATAAGAGAGTTGTCAACCTAATCTGACCGGGGCATTTTGGGGTGCATCACCGCTTGGCAGGGGTGAGAGGGGAAGCTCATTCCCTCCTGGCCTTTCAAAATCGTTGGTTATTTCCGAGGATGGGGAGCCTAGGCGTCCAATGTTATATCCTACGGTCAATCTCTTCCAGAAAATTTAAACAATCCAAGATGACTGCACTGATGAAGTCACTATGACTTCATTTCTTCAAAACGCATTTTTCAGTCCCAAAACTAGTAATTAATTATCTGAAATTAAATAAAATAGGTTTTAGGCCCTTTTGTTCGGAGAAAGAGAAACGGTTTGACGAAAACGAATGAAAAATAACTCTGCTGAAGAAGACAGGCTATAAAGTCACCGCATATTTACCTCTCAATTGTTCTCCGTTCGGAACGAGCGAGGAAAGTTCACAGGTTGGAGAGGGAGTGACTCCTCCTCCCTCTCGAACCTGTGAACTTTCCTCGCACGTTCCGATAGATAGGGTCAGATAGAATTATACCTTTTCCCAACATCCAAGGCCCGCAATTCCATAAGACGCTTGTTGTAGGCGGTGGGTCGTGTAATGATGCCAAGGACTGTCAATACAATATTCTTGGAGCAACTGGAACCTGTGTTTCTGGTTCGACGTGTAATACAGCATACAACGATCGTCGAATGACTACACTGTGGCTGCAAACACTGAATGCGGAAATATTACCACCCATAACTTGAGGAACAAATGGCTTCTCTTTCGCAATGACTTTCCCAAAACCTTGCAAAGAGCGATAATAGAACCCATGTAATGGTACACTATTGAAATTCTAATACAGGTAGATTGTCGACAAAAGTTAAAGAAAATAAAAATCCTCTCCAATCGTCGAAAGAAAAACTTAAATATCATTCTGATTCACTTGAAATCCAGTGTTTTGTTAAAGATTCAAAATCTTTAGAAATGCACCATCTTGACTGTGTCTAAACTTTTCCGTGTGTGTATTAATACCCTATGTAGGCCCGGCCTATAGCTGACGCATTGTATAGCATTCCAGGAACTCCAACCATCTTCCGGATTATGGAACTTGTCTTTTTGTCATGGTTGCCGCTATGTATCTCTTATTTTGCATTGTTCGGAAGACCTATCAATACAGGGCACGGTTGTAGTCCAGTGCGACCTGGATTCGATCCCGCACGCTCGGTCGTATGTGAGATTGGGTGTCTGGTCCCAGTGGTATTCTCCCCCCTCCCGCCCCAAACCGTTACACTATAGGTATGATTGTGAAAAATGCATCTATGTATGAATGTGCTCGACCCATTGGAAGCTGTAACCAAACTGGCTACCGAGGGTAAATAAAGTACATTGCTATTATCATTTTATATGAAACTTCTGTAGAATGCTATTTAACCCTATCTGACAGTCTAGGGAGGGGCAGAAAGTGCCTTCCCCCTTATATATTTTTGCTATCCCTAAGGCCAGAGTGCTGAAAATGACCACACTACATGTATATCTTTGATTCAAGCTCTACTAGAAAATATTTAAAAAGATCCATAGAGGCGTCATAAAAAGGGCATTTTTGGACGATTTTTCGAATGTTTTATTTATGTATGTGTTTCTTTGCAAAAATCCTTTACTTTTTGTAAAGTAGGCTCATAAAATAACGAATGACCGTAATAATTTTTCGATGGGAGTATAGTAGTTACATTATCATAGAAACAAGTCCCTAGATTGTTAGGTGGACCAATAATTAGTTTATTTAATTCTACACAAAAGACAATATAACCAAGTTTTATATTATTATACGCTCAGAGTCACAAGTGACGTGAAACATTTGAATTGGGTTTTCGTTTGTTTTTGACAATTTGGTATTCATTTTAGCATGGACTTTTGAATATATTAAAAAAAATCAGACCTTGAAGCTAAATAATATTTCGATATAATATCACGGCAGATATGATAGATAAGATTAGATTCGATTCGATTCGTTTTAGTTCAAGGTTTCATATTTTAGATACATTAAAACATTCAAGGTATACGGAAAGCTAAAAACAGACGAAAATTCAATTCATACATCAGTCGACGCTGTTTAACATCACTTTCGAAGCTGGGCGTTAGCAATTAACAAACTTGGGTATTTTGTCTACGAAACTAATCTTTTTAAGCAGAATTAAAAGAAATTAATCTTTTTGACTTTACTAACGTTAAACACAAGGGAGTTTTTGTATGTTACCGTAATTACTCTCTTGTTTGCAATTTGTCAAAGAAACATTTTCGCTACATCTTGCAGATTGTTGACACAGATCAAGATGATAAATGCGACCAATATCCTAGCATCATGTGTGACCTACTGAGATTAATCTGTTATCCGGTGACAAACAAAATCAGTAAGGCAGGACATATTTAATATAGCCGATAATTTTTCATTTATCTGAAACCTTGCCTCAATGCTCATAATCAATTTTCATTATCCTACAAACTTTACGATATCGGCGGGCGAAGAGGAGATTGGCTACTATTGTTTAGTTATTGTTGATGGTGACGAATACAAATAACTGGTATTTCCGATTGAACTTTAATATCAGCGGGTGTAAAATATTTTTAGATAAACACTTTATATCTTTATAAAGGAAAGAAGCGGTCAAACGTTCTCTATGATGCCCAATGGTTATCCCTGATGAGCATTTTCTGATCAAAATGAATCTCAGAATCGCATCAAGTCTTGTATTGCGTCCAAGTTACTCTTCCATTCTTCTTATTCTGTTTGGGTTTTTCCGTGCGCACACATGCAAGAGTATGGATGTTTGAAAAGTTTCGGAAGATATAACTGGTTTTTGTTTAGATGACTGATTTAATATAAATTGTATTAGGTTCTCTCTGTGGCGGCCAGTTTGCATAGTAAATCATCTTTGACATACAAACTTGGCTCAGTGGCTAATGCGTCTTTGATTAATCTGTACAATATTTTATCGAAGTTCAATATCGCGCTACATCCTGAATCTGACGAGTGTTAGGACACATGTCAGAAAGATAAATTGGCGTTCGATCTCAGCGATATGGCGTCGTCGATTCATCATACTAATAAATGGATTGCCGGATTACGCGAAATTTCCGAAACCCGCTACCGGCTTGTCAATATCCCATATAACGAATTATTCAAATGACTAACCAGGCGAATACATAACAGCTGCACATTCAACCTCCTATCTATAAATATCTTCATCATTCTGCCAGCATGCTCAATAAATCAAATATTTGACAGTATAAATGGCGCAATGCTCGCTACAATGCTGTAGGAATAAAAACTATTCATCATCACAGATTCTGTAATACAATGTTGGTGCCCACAGTCAGTAGAATGCGTGTGTACACCTATGTAGTGTCCCTATTCATTGTCTATTTAAAACTGCATCCACTGGTCAATCATGGCCCATTCTTGGAACTTTTAGTCTATAACTCTGAAACAAGACAGTCAGAAAAAAGATGATGGTTCATCACCCTTTAATGGTGATCAGACCTGGCCATCACCTTCAAAAGGTAATGAGTTAGAGCCATCACCTTTAAATGGTGATGGCCATTATTTTGCCTCATCACCCTTAAAAGGTGATGACCTAAATTTACAATCATTGCTCGTCAGTCTTCCGAGGTGCTGGGCATCATTGTTAAAGGTGATCACAATAAAGGGTGATCGCTCTAACTATCACCTTTTCGGGGTGATAATTATCACCTTTTTTCTGGCTGTGAATTAAACTTAAGAACAAAAACCTCTTAAGGGCTCGTCGCATATATTCCAGTTTGAAATGTGACATCGTTCTCATTTCCTTTTGGAGAGTTCCATGGATCGAATAATAACCGTAACTTACTGTTTTATATGATCGCAGCTATATAAGTTTGTATCAAGAAGTTGACAACTGCTTCAAGGAAAAGAAACTACATTAAGAACATATTTATGCTATTAAATTATCTCATTTCAGCTGTCAAGTAATTGGGATCGAGGGATCATTTTCTGGTCATGCATGACAAATTTGCGACAAATTTGCTTCTCATTGTCGTAGTGACATTCATGGAGATAATTGTTTCAGTACGAATTTTTTAATTGTAATTATTCGATGAGATTTTATTTCGAAAAGACTGTAGCCAGAACCGCTTTCAATGACGCCATCATTACCGGATATTATACTGTAGCATAAAGGTTTATGGTAAACGCAATATACAGTGGTGGTGGGGAAAAATGCCGGAATACTGAAAAGAAGTAGCACTCCGCGATGCATACCATGGATATATCGACTCATATCACTGATTCCACACCATTATTAATCTATACTCGCATAATATATTATCATCGCAAAAACTACAAGCATCCAAATACAATTACCGCTCTCCGTCATTGAACCCTGCCTGGCAGGAGAGGGGGGGGGGGCGAAATGGCCCCCTATCAAACTTTCTGCGCTATCTCCAGAACGACAAAAAATGGAGAGCGGTAACTCTTTGACTTTATAGTTTATCATATTGGGGTCGTTTTGAGCCTATTTGCATAACACCCCGTGTAGAGGATCATGAGTAAATTCAAGATGGCGGCCACGTGGGGTACCAGAAAAGTGATGTTTTTGTCATATTTCTTCAAAATTCCTGCTTTTCTGCAATGAAAAGTGGGCAAAAACTATTTTATTTCAAATCACATTAATATTTACTAATTTATCATGCAGTTTTTGCAGAGAAATTGCATAAATAAAAAATTCTGAAAGAAAAATCGACCAAAAGATGCCGTTTTTGAAGATGACGTCACTGTGACGTCATCAAAGCGGCTATGTTGGATTTTTTACATTTTTCGGTGAAGCTTGACCCAAGGGTATAGTGTGGTAAGGTTCAGCCTTCTAGCTCAAGGGGTAAGAAAAATAATTAGGGGACCATTTCGCCCCCTCCCCCCAGGCCTGGACAGGTCTCAAAAAGCCCAGGTCAGATAGGGTTAAATAGACAAATGACGTGACGAGTCAGTGATCCAAGGTAGACACACTTGATTAGTATTCATAATTAAGAAATACTCCGTTTAACCGTGATGCGAAGCTTTCCGCGAACTCCGTGTTTCAATCCTAATACTGGATATTTTACTCTTAACACACCTGCTTTCGGACAAATTTTGTTTGACAATTTTGAAGGAAGGCTCGATAAAATTCGACAGCCTTGTCATTGCAAATTCTGTTTCAAAGACCATCGCCTAACAGTGTTTTTTCATGGAGAAAGAACGAATTAGTTGTCAGCGGGATTGGTAGTCATGGCCGCATCTAAACACGCCAATGCTATACCGACGGAGATGTGGCGGGCCATGGATTGTCCCTGTGATGGCCCACTTTCTCTCTCTGTCCACTTTCTCTCTCGGTGTTTCATGATGCGCAACTAGCTTAATAACGAAGACATAATTATTTGGTACGGCGTAATGCTCACTACTGAGAGAATGTGCTTATGAAATGGGTTTTGAGAGAGAAAGAATAATGGCTAGTTAGTGGACCCACGATCCCGAGGTTAAACGTGACGATGGCCTACCGACTGAGCTTCTACAGGCCGTTATAATTTAGCTGGTAGACCTTCGACGCATTTAGCCTGGCTCGTGGGTTCGAATTATTCGTTTTCTCTTCAAAGCAATTATATGGGCAATGCCACCGATACTTGTACTGATTTGTTAGAAGATATTCTGCATGGATATGTTTAGAAACGTTAACACGTTGGTTTCAAGTTAGATTCCATCGTTAATGTTGGTTGTCCTGATGTGTCTCAACCATGTCTGATCATTTCGATCAGGATCAGTGTGTCCCACAGGGCAGTATTTTGTCTACTACTCTGTTTAGTATCAAGATCAACGGCTTAGCTGCAGTTTTGAATAAATCAATTGATGGTTCACTGCTTGTAGACGATTTCAACATATCGTGTAGTGGAAAAGGTATACACAATATTGAGAGAACATTACAACTTTGTCTAAATAGAATTCAGAAATGGTGTATAGAAAATGGCTTCAAATTCTCCAAGCTAAGAAAAATTGTATACACTTTCACAGAAAATATTTTCGGCACAAACATCCAGTGCTTATATTAGATGGAACTGCGATCAAAGTAGTAAAAGAGATCAAATTCTTAGGAATATTGTTTGACTATCGACTAACATTCAAATCGCAAAAATATTGCTTGAAAGCCAAGTGCACAAAAGCGCTTGATTTGTTGAAGGTAGTTGCCAGCTATAAGTGGGGAGATCAGCAAACGCTTCTCCGTTTATATCGATCACTTGTTCGTTCTAAACTTGATTATGGTTCTATTGTTTACAACGGTGCAAGCAAGTCAAACTTGGCAAAGCTAGATCCTATTCTCCATCAAGGACTAAGACTTTGCCTCGAAGCGTTCAGAACATCCCCTAACCCTATCTGGCCTGGGCGATTTGGGGTGTATCGCAGCCTGGGGTGGGAGGAAAGTGCCTCCCTATATATATTCTCTACCACTAAGGCTAGAGCGCTGAAACTTACCACACAGTATTTTTGGTTCAAGCTCTATCGGGAAATGTAAAAAAATCCAAGATGGCCGCCATGATGACGTCACAGTGATGTCATCTTCTCGGAAGCCATTTTTCGGCCTTTTGGGGGTCGATTTTTCGAAATTTTCATTTTCCCGATTTTTCTCTCGCAAAAAATCAAATAAAATATAGAATAATTAGTTTTGCATAAATAAAATACTTTCAAGGCCTTTTAGGCAAGGAAAATGTGAAGAAATGGAGCGAAAAGATTAAAAAACACGATTTTCGCGGACACCACATGGCCGCCATTTTGAATTTACCCATGATCCTCTGCCCGGGGGTATATGAAAACACGCTCAAAATGACCCCAATAAGATAAGCTTAAAAGTCACCAAGTTTCAGCCTCCTAGGTTTTGTCGTTTTGGAGCAGCAGAGAAAAGTTCACTAGGGGGGCACTTTCCGCCCCCCCCCACCAGGCCAGGTAGGGTTAAGGAAATCTTATATGTCGAAGCAGACGAAATTCCTTTAGAACTTCGAAGAATTATACTATCACAAAATTGCGTTCAAATCACTCAAATCCTGCATATAACTGTGTTTTCAAACCTCAGTACGTTGATTTCTATGCAAGGAAACCTTTATTATTCCACCTCTTGTAATTCGTATGAAACCACACATTGTAGCAGCTGGTATTAAGCTTAATCAGATTTTACCCAACGGGCTCTTGCCAACTCCACCATGGCAGTTAATCAAACCAGAAGTAGATATTACATTGACGAAATATAAAAAGGCAGGCACGAGCCAGCTCGTGTATACACAAGAATTTGCTATACTAAGAGAGAAATACAGATCGCATCAGGCTATTTATACAGATGGTTCTAAAGATGGTGAGAGCATGTGCAACTATCTTTAGTTCCAAAACTAAAACCTATCGACTACCAGGTAAAAGTTCGATATTCACTGCAGGAGCAAAAGCTCTAATGTCAGCTGTTGAAGGTATTGGGTTCAAAAAAAGAAAGAAATATGTCATATTCTCAGATTCAGTCATGCCCTCAAGCAATTTAATGTGGAAATTCAACTCATTCCACCATCTTGAATATTCTACAATTATATGACTGTAAATTTGATCAACAGATTGATATTGTGTTTTGTTGAGTACCTAGTCACGTTGCATCAAAGGTAATACTGACGCTGATAAAATGGCTAAGGCAGCCCTAGATGATGAGGTTGATCTTGTTGGAATCCCATACAGTGATTTCAGACCATCTATTTGTGTTTATGTGAGAAATTTGTTTCAATCTTTGTGGGGTGCTATGGATAATAACAAACTTCACGAGTTCAAAAAAATCTGTAGGCTATACTCATCTGAACAGCCAGAAACGTTTCGATCAAGCCATGATTAGATGATGTAGAATCGGCCTTACACAATTAACTCACGAGCATTTGCCACGAGGATCTCACTGTGAAACATATTCTTATCGACTGTATAGATTTTAGGATTGTAAGAGATAACTTTTATCGAGCAGCTACTCAGCTGGAAGATCTTTTTAGTAGAGCAAAAGAAGATTGTATTTTAGATTATTTGAGAGGTCGGTTTGTTGTATGAATTTTAATGTATTTACATCTTTTTAATGCATTAGTTTACTGAGTTATTAAATTGAATACCTAGAATTTTGTTTGATCGTCGCTATATAGCTGAAATATTGCTGAACGCGACGTTAAACCTTAATTCTCTCTCTCTCATCCTAGGAACCCCGTTCTGCCTAACAGTGAAGGTCACTGCACGCTATTATATTATTATCGTGCATGTTTCTGTGTATTTCCGGTTACATGGGAGCGTTTTCGCTTGAAGGATTTCCTGAAATCTATCACGATCTTTCATAATAAAGTTTCGCAAAATTAATTCGATCAATGGAACGAGTAATATATAGTCCATGAATTCAAATCAAATGTTCTGAATCTAATGACCATGTTCTCTGGCTAAATCAAGTTAGTGATATCCTGTGAAACCTTTCTTATTCGTTGAGTCAGCATGATCACTGCGTGCAGAGACATGTAACCGTCGCCTTAAAAACTAGGAAAAAAATCAAACTAGAGAACATATTTCGGAGAAATTTAATAAAATATAAACGCTCCAAGGTGGATCGCGTTTTTCAGAAGGCGTGAAACCACTGTAAATGTAACTAGAAAAACTTTTCCTTCATTTATCTTCTTGTGCTATTTGGAAGAAATTTTAACAATACGTTACCGCTTCAGATTCTAAAAGTCAAATGAGTATGCCCTCAAACTAGGCAAAACATCAATATACCTAGGTTCTAGAGAGAATGAAATTTACTTGATTTGTGTCATCATAAAAGATATGTTAAAAGTATCGAGCCTGAAGTTTTGCTGATTCCCCAGAAATCATTCGATATTCCTTAGAGTGAAATGTGCTGAAACTTTCCACAGTATATCTTTGGGTTAATATCTATCAAAATTTCCAAAAAAGTCCGAGAGGGCCACACTGATGTTAAAGCCACGTCATTTTCCCGAAATACACTATTTGGTCAGATTTTCTTTCAGTTCGGTAATTTGTGCAGTATTCATCGAAAAACTTGACAGATAAAAAATAATTATTTAATATGAAGCAAAAACGAAGAGATAATCATTTGTTTGGTACTCCCATGGATTTACCCATGATCATCTGCTCGCG